>JAMZAV010000991.1:0-209052 GCA_024449915.1 Sweltsa coloradensis
CTTTCGGTACTAAATTAATGTATAGCAATATATAATTCGAACGACCATCACATTTCCATTTCGATATTTAAGTATTTAAATGTGAGCATGATAACGGTAATGTAATGTTATGTCAGAGCTCACCCCTCTACTGACCTGCAATCAACCCTGTTGCCAAAGTTCACTAGTAGTGCTTAATTATGTAATGCGTTACGTTTTAGGTCATTTTATCACAGCGTCAACTTTTAACTTTGAAAGTTACTTTTCTCCCACTTGATCGGTGTGCACTGAAGTTGTTAACCATTCTTCTCGTATTACCCTCTTTGGTTTAAACTCTTGCTTTGTTTGGGGAACTCTAAGGTGGTAGGATGGAGGTAACTTAACGTAGCAGACTATTAAACACATAATAAATAGATTAATAACAAATATTCATTTAAAAAGCAAACTATTTGCTAAAAGTATCACCAGTATATAGATTTTTTAAACTAGTGTAGTGAGAGTTTAGTTTTTCTCTGTACAATAAGACCTCCATTTTCTGAGCTGAATGATACTGAGCCAAACGTGGATTGCGAGAGAACTTGGATGATTGGTATTTGTCGTATCTTTTGCAGTATTATTATGTGGAATGAGTAATTAATGTAAATGAGTAAAGGAAGATAAAATCACTTAAATCAAAATATTTGCAATAAGAGTATTGATGTATCAAATTATTGGTGCACTAGCTTTGAAAAGTAAATTTATTCATTTTGTTTAAAAAATAGCTGAACAAACTAGCAGGAATGAGACATATTATCAGATAATAGAGGCTTGAACTAGCTCCAAACCTTGGATTACAAGATCAGGTGATGCGCCCAGTGACGTCAGAACTTCATAGTCCAAATCATGCCAGTGTAGACTAGGTGACATTTTCCCTGCCCAAGTGAGAATAAGGCCTGACGGCCATTTAAGACAGGAGCTTTACAGACTCAAAACAACTTACCAATTCAAAAACTTTATTTGTAACGATAATATTACTACGTAGTTATTATGTATATACGTATTTAGTTTTAGTTTAATTGAACTGGGTTTAATACTACCTCTGATTAACCAGTACTGGTACTCATAAAACTATTTAACGTTAAACCATCCAATCCTGAGCAGGAACCGTATTGAAAGTTTATAAATAAATAATGTATTTTAGAAACACAGTTGTACTTTTCAATTTTCATGTTGATCCCCTAAAGGCCGTTGCCTCGTTTGTTATTTGATTTCTACACTTTCTGGTTTATTTCTTACCATGTTTTTTAATTTTGTTAAGTGGTTTCATTTTAATTATTATAAAGTCAAATCACTGGAAGAAAAACCCTAATTCATGCACCATCCATTCACAGGTAATAAATAAGTAGTAATTTGCAAATGCAAAGTTCAATAGATTGTGTATAGTATGTATAGTGTATGTTAAGGTGTATGTCTGTTATAAAAAAAATATTTTACTTGCTAACTATGAATAATATTATATTTAAAATAATTCAGTTATACACACTGTGTACTGTAAAGAACTTTTACATATTTGTACGTGTTTAAGCGTCATGCGTATAGCGCTGACCTGAAAAGAAAAATATATTATGTAGCTGAAATCTTAATTGTACAATACAATTTTAGAGCTTAAGCGTATAACATGTATTAGATTTTATTAAATATATTTGTAAGGTTGTTTGTAAATGAGGATATGTATAGGAAGGCTACTATGTTTATGCAATGTAAATAATAGTTACTTAATTATTGTTGGGTTTTGTAATCTGTAGCATACAAATTGTGGGTGCACAAAAATCTGTAACTTGCCATAGCACAAGTCTGTCACAAGTTTATGGTTTAAAGTACTTTGCATTTAAACATGATTGGTGAATACTGAATTTCTTCTGTTTCCTTTTTCCATCACATCAAATTAAGTTATTTCAGTGATTATTTTAAGATTTATTAAATTTGGCCCATCCACATGTTTTTCAATAGATCTAGGGCCCTAAATAATTAACTTAGTTGCTAAATTGGCATTCACCGGGCTGGTTTAGGGGTGTGCCCAGGCATAGGGAGCCAACTTCTAGGAGTGTTGGGGAATTATCAATTTATTACGCACACGTATAGGGGTGTACAAAAATAAAAGCTCTGATGCGCATTGCGCAGGTATTGTAGCATCAGAGGTTTGCGCAGGCATATTATCACAATTGCAGAGCAAAGTTGTTCATGATTGCTATGGTTGTGGTTGATGTACTCATGAGAACCATAACCAAAAATTAATAAAACACTCAAAAGGGACAAAATTATACTTAACTGTTATGTTTTCAAATAACAGAATTGTTTTATTAGCCTTTGATGCTAAACTATCCCTATTGGACATTTAAAGGAAAACAAAGAATATGAGTTCCACTGCATCAAGTCAAAGAAAATAAATTATAGTATTTGCCTATAAACACTGTGGTAATGGGTGGTAACAATCAATGCATAATCATTTCTTTACCACCTTGCTTTATTTAGAAACATAAACTAGGAACAAAAATAAACAACATTAGTACTGCTTGGCATTTTTCGTTACATTAAGACTTAAGAGGATATATGACTTTCGTTTTAAGCAAATTGCTGTTTGCTCGGCAGACTGACACCACAGATGTATACAATTCTGGGTAGTTGTCAAGGAAGCGGAAACATAGGGCTCTACGGTAACACTTTTCAAGAAATTATTTTTAAATATTCTTAAAATAATTAAATTGATTTTGATGTTTTTGGATTCTCTAAAAAGTCTAAACTTTACCATATTCGTAGGTTGATCCTAGCTGGCTGATAAATATAAAATATTGAAAATCTATTGCTGTAGGGCTGTCCATGTATGCTTTATAAACAACTATGTAAAGCTTCATATATACGGCGGATTCATTCTGGCCGAGCAAACAGCTGTGTGCCAGCTGACAAACGTTTCCTATTCCCTCTTAATTTCTGTACATAATGCAAGAGCCAGGACACAGACGGGTTTGTGTAGTTAGTATACGTTAGGTATCGGTGGAAGGTCGTACAACATTATACGTACGTTGCAGACTAAAGCAAATGAGCAGAAACGTCTGTAGTCTCATTGATACTCAAGTTTTAAGTTACGGGGCATTGAAGTTTATTTAACAGAATGTGCTGAAAACTGAAAATAAGTTCAAATATAAAACGATTTAAATAAAACTATACATAATATTGTAAGATAATTTGTTAACCCCATTATGTGTTAAGCACGTGCTTCAATACACATTTCCTTATGATAAACAAGGAACACCATTTTAATACTAGTTATTTAATGTCAGTACTGAGTTTTGCATAAAACTAAATGAACCAAGAAAACAACAAATAAACCAAAACATAACGGCACATCATAAAAATACATAATACCACATTACCACACTTCTGATCTCAAAACCCTACACATAACAAACAAACAGGAATACCAATTATTCTAATATTGTTGACTAAATGAGACACAGCAGTGCATATAATATCCCACTTCTAATTTTATGATTAATCACAGCATGTAATCCCACTTCTGATATCACCCATGAAACAGTCTGAACATGACATGACGTCACCACTACTGTTCTACTATTATTACCAGTTATAAAAGACAAACCCACTTCCGAGGCCACTCTGGAAAACACCAGACACGACGTGGCTCCATCCCACTCCTGATCTAGTAGTACACGAAGTTCTCTATGAAACAAGAGCTTGTACTCTGGCATCCCACTTCTCATGTCACTCTTGAACCACTCTAATACAATATTGCATCCATCCCACTCCTAATCTAGTAGTACACGAAGTTCTCTACGAAACACGAGCACGCGCTCGGGATCTCGAACACGTCCACGACCGGTCGATGATGCATGTTGAACGGATCTACGCACAAGAGCTTGACGTATGTGTTGCGCTGGATGCAGAACGATTTGTAGCATGGTGGCAGGTACTCGCACTTCATGCCTTCGTACCTGCGCACAGAGCAAACAGACATAGTGGGGAGTGAGTCTTGTATCTTACTCCTCGCTCATCATAATTATTATGTTTTTATTCCTACAAAATAATAGTTCTTACTTTTTTATTTGCTACTATTATTCATTGTAAAACCATTCTTCGAGACATTGATCTACATACAAAAATTAATCCGGTTCTATTTTAATTTGTATAAAACATTTTTTTTTTAAATTGCGTTATTTAATTTTAAAACACTGTTCTTATTCACAGTATGTTTACGTGGTAATGATGATTTTATTTATTGTTTACTGTTCAAAAATATTAAAAACAAAAATTACTATAGGCAAAATTTGTCCCATCATCGGCATCAGAATTAGACGGAAATCACCATTGTTTTCCTTTTTTTTTAAATCTTGACTTTAAATTAATTTTGAACATAGTAATCACGGGCACATCAATTAAAATTTAATCCTTTATAAATGTGTGTTCAAACTGCCATGTTTGTTGTGAAGCAAAATTAATCAATACTGGCAGTACAAAATGATAAGTAGGTTTCTTGATCACTGTGCATGGCTTAGTTAAGATTTTAATTTTTAGATACTTAACTTTCAAATCACACCTTGGAATTGTATGTTCTGTAACGTATTGTAATGAATGGCGACCTACTTGCAGGTCTCGACCCTCATGCTCTGCGGATACTTGTCGGTGTTGACGACGGCGACCCACTCGTTCTTCCAGTTCTTGGCCCACCCTGGCCGTACGTACGACACCTCGGACTCGCAGACGAAGTGGCCCTTGTGTCGGTAGCCGTGCGTGTAGTTGTCGTGCTTGATGTAGTCGTTGAGGGGGTACTGGTTCATGCCGTAGTACATCGCGTGGACGTCGTCGTGGTACGTGTTCAGTATCTCGTTCACCTTGTCCCTGCAACGTAGAGGGGTTAGAGTCGGTGTGTACATGCATGGGTATCCATAGGTTGACCCCCCCCCCCTCCCCCCAAGCATGAGAAACATCCCCCCGAAGTAAATTCGCAAAGCAATTTTTTTTAAAGTGAGTGAACTGAAATTATATTAACTAGGAAAACGCTAAAGTCCCGCCGCGTTAATGGATGAGCTTTTTAAAGTTTTTAGTTTGCGTGGGATATCTTTACTTTTGCAAGTGCTTTGTTTTGCTGCCTACACATTGCAGGTGATTGTTGTCAAGTTTCTATTGTTTCTTGTCAATTTGTTATTATTTACCGTAAAAAACTTATATTAAAAGCTTTATTTCTATGGCTTCTGGCTAACTTTTTCTTTCAAAAGGTACTACATCACCATAAGTCCATAACCTTAATGTCCATGTAAAATATGAACGTTGTAGCCCCACCCGTTTGGTCAGAATTGGCCCAAATGGCACGAAAACATCGCACTAAACCGTAAAAAACTCATAGTAAAACCTTTATTCTATGGATTCTGGCTAACTTTTTCAACTTTTTCTTTCAAAAAGCAATACATCACCATTACCTTAATGTCCATGTGAAATATGAACGTTGTAGCCCCACCAATTTGGTCAGAATCGGCCCAAATGTCACGAAAATATCGCACTAAAAATCGAAAAAAAATCGTAAAAGTACGATATTCATGAAAAATATTTCTTAGATTGTACCCAAAAACAATACACCTCCAAGTTCAGAGATTTCGAAGGTCCCCTCCAATTTTCATCAAGATCGGATATGCCGTTTGCCTGGTAGAGAGTTAGCAAACAGACAGAAAAACAAACAAACAACAAAACAAAACAAAAACAAAAAAACAAAAAAACACCCGAGCTAAATTTTTTGGAGGTCAGTGAAATTGAAGTCTTCGCTTCGCTCATCCAATAAGACCCACCCAACAACGGTTGGTCTGCAGCCAACAAATTGGTTTCCTTCCTCTCTGAGCTCGGACAAGTAATTTTCTCAATGATTGGGCGTCATTTTGGCAAAATATTAATTTGTGATTTGGAAATGGAAAATTTACAAGAGAGCAGTTAGCCGGATCCACCATGGATCCACATTGATCACGCGGTATGCTTAGTTGTAAGGAGCAGATAGTGATGCTTACTTCTGCGTAAGGCGGGAGTGACATAAATAAGAGTCGAGTGGAAAATACAATTGTCTGGCAGTTTTACTTAATTTTAAAATTTACTCAATTGGGTTTTTAGCCTTAATGAAAATATTGGGTTAAAAAAAAATGAGAAATTTATTTATTGAAAGGGGAATATGAAAGGGTTTTTCCTGTTGTCTAGAGGTTTTTCATAACTTTCGTGGGGGGGTTTCCCTTTGTCGAACAGAAAAGTTTGGGCGTTGGGGGGGGTTTTTCCCGCGTGCGCACTTTGGGCCCCAGCGCGCCGTGGGAGTTGGGGTTGGGGGGGCTTTTTTCTGGTCGTTTTGGCGGGGCGTTTGGGGGGGAAAAAAAAACCGTTTCGGGGTAGCGGCACCGGGCTGTGCCTTTTTCTGGTTTGAGTGCCCCCTTTGGGTACCCGTACCGGAATTTTCCCAGGGTCGCGCGGGACTTCAAGGCCTTTGCCTCCGGGTCCGAGCACCCGGGGGCGGCCAGGGGAGGGGCCCTCCACAAAAGGAGCAGGAAACAAAAACTTGGGTGAGCCGGCATTGGGGAGCAAATAGCAGTGTGTGATACACGGCCGATTTTTTATGATGGGAAAAAATGAAAAGAAACCAAATCATGAATCCCAAAAACCCCTGATAAAGGGGAATTTTTTTTCTCGAATACTGAACTTGGGTTTTTTTGAACCCTTGTTCTCCGCAAGTGGCTAAGAGTGAAGGATCCCTTTTTTTTGGGGCACACCCTTTTTTGGGGATTCTGTTTCCCCCAACACCGTGGGATGTTTTTGGGGGTTCCCCATGCAGTCACGCTCCTTTTTTACCCTTTTTTTACTGGACCAAACCATGCTCAAGGTTTTTTTCACTTTTAATTTGGTTTTAAGAGGGGGGGTTAAATTTTTTTTAAATTTTACTACTTTATGGTGGTATTTTCTTCCCTTTTTTAAAAAATATAATTTTTTATAAAATTTTACTAGTTTTGGGACATTGGTTTGTTTTATTAGGGAGGTAGAAAATAACACATACCCTAATTTTGGGGGGCCCCCGGGAAAATACGGGCCGGGGCCCTAAATAATTAAAATTTGGGGGTTTTAAATTTTTATTCAAAAAAGGATGTTATCAAAATTTTCCCAAAAAAGGTGCGAGATGAAACTAAACCCTTAAAATGTTTAAAAACATTAAATTTTAGTTGGGGAAAGGGGGGTGTGAAATTTTTTTATTTTGCCTTTGTAAAACCCCTTTTCCCAAAATTTGTCGATTTGAGAGGGATGGGGTTTTAAAGTCAGAAATCGATTTTAAAGGGGTTTACCCTGAGCTCCAAAAAACTTTTCCCTTTTCAAAATTTGGGAAAATTGGGGTTTGGGACCAAAATTTTTTAAATAATGGTTTATTTGACATTTTTAAAATTTACAAACCTGTGTTTTTCAAATTACAGTAAAAAAACAAAAGCTAAAGCTTTTTGAAGTCAAACCGTAACATTAAACTTTTTCATACAAAGGGTTTTATTTTCTCATTGCTGACAATAAATTTAACTCAACTGGGTGAGAAAATATTTACGCTTATGATCGGGGCAGTTTTTGAACTAGCCAACAAAAAGACCCTTTGGGATTTTTTGGGGCCATCCGTTGTATCATTTCAAAAACTTTTCAGCACTTACCTGGTATTCTTTGTCGGGCGTTATTTAATTTTTCACCATTTCTAAAATTTTATGACTTTTCACCCGTAAATTTTTAAGAAAATTTTGTTTAACAAAACCGCCCGCCCAAAGTGACAACTTGAAACAAAAAAATCTTTTCAAAGTGAGAGAGAAAACAATAACTTATTATTAATTGGAAGGTTTTATGCTAATTATTTTTTTTGCTTTTAAAATATCCGGGTATCTATACAAAAATAAAAAAAATAATTTGGAGGTACAAAAGAAAGGGGTTTTTTTTAAAAAAAACTTTTTTTGGGTATGGCACCAGAATTCAAAGGGATAATTAATTTAAATTTTCAAAAATTTTAAAAATGAGTAAATAAAGTTGGGCAAAATACACTCTAGTTTTTCAAAAAATAAAAAAAAATCAATAACTCAATAGGTTTTTATTATATTAACTCTTTGAAAATTTTATTAAATTTCCCCGATCTATTTTAAATTATTGGGGAATTTGTGGGCACATTATAAAGTCCTTTTTTTCTTTGGGGGTACCAAACTGCTTCTTTAAAAAAATTTGTAACACTTTTGAAAAGGTTTAGTTTTTTTTAATTTTAAAAAATCAAATTTGAAACAGTTTTTATTGATTTAATATTTTTTTTTTTTCAATTAAAAGGGAAAATTTCCTTCTTTAAAAAACATGACAGTATTTTTTCAAGTATTAATTTAACACAACCCAACCCAAATTTCCCTTCCCTCGATTAAAGAAAAGGGTAGGGCCCGCCCCACCTTTTAACCCCTTTTAAAATTTAAAATTTCCCTAAATTTCCAAAAATTCATGCATTTGTTTTGGGAATGATTTGTAAAATTTTTTTTTTTTTTTATATTAATTAAACAGAAGAAAATACTTTTTCTTCTGATATCTTTTTCTACTTAAAATTTTTGATAAATTTAAAACAAAATCGGTGAGCGTTCATTTCTAATATCATTAAATTTGGTTTTTGCCAAACAGGGTCAAGAGATTTTTTAATTTTCCATTATGCATATTTTATACTTTTTCTTTCATGATAAAAGGATTAAGGGAAATTTTTATTACACATATCCAAAAAACTTTTTTTCTATGAAAATACTTTTAAATTGGGAATAATTAAATCAATGAAAAAAAATTTTTAAATTTATATGGTTCGCCGAAGCGCCCAAACACCCCCTTTTAACGGTTGGATAATTTCCCAATTCAAAAAAATTTTTTCTTAAAAAACCTTTTAGAGCTCTTTAATTTTTAGGAGAAAATTTCCCCAAAGGTTTTAAAAGACCAAGGCAGAAAAACCCGACTTTCAGGAGAAGAGAAAAGCATTTTTCTTTTTTTGAAGATGGGGAATAGTTAAAAAAAGTTCGGCGTAGCTGCTTTTATAGGCAAGCGGGGTCACGCTCCAACGAACCAGGTACGGGGGGAAGGGGAAATTTGAAGAAAGGGGTTTTAAAGGGTTTTTCTTGTTTCGGGGCCGTGTCCCCCTGGGGACCGGGACCTACCCTAAAACCCCTTGACTAAAGAAAATGTTCGCTGGGGCCCGCCCCAAAAAGTGAAAGTTTTTGGGTGGGACGCCCTAATTAAGCACAAAAAAATTTGGCGTTGCATTTTAAATTAATAATTGAAAAATAAAAGGGCATCAATTGATTGGGATTCCCGGCCCAAAGCCAAGTGGGTTTTTGTGGGGATTCTTTTTAAATTTGTGGCACAAAGACAAATACCGGAAATAGCAACTTTTTGGGAAATTTTTTTACCTGTGCGAACATTTTCCCTTTGGGGCTTATTTCCGGGTTACAACGCAGAAAGTTTTCAAATTTAGCTAACGTTTTCATGAGAAAACCCACCAGGCATATAACCCAAATTTTAAAACTTTTGGGAATCGGGGCGGTTTTTAAAAAAACCCCAAAATTTTAAAAAACAAACCCAAAACACAAATTTTTGTAAAAAAAAATTGGGGCCCTAAATGAAAATTTAAATTTTTGTCCCGAGTGGGTAATTTTTAAAAAGTAAATGTTTTTAAAGTGTGTTAAATTTAATGTGACCAAAAACACCAATGGGGTGCAGGGTTTTGGGCCCTCTATGCTGATGCAATGGTGGAATTTTTTGGGGGGGGGGGGGGGGGGGAGAGAGTACTTCTTTTTGTAGTGCCCTTTTTATTTAAAAACCCTTTTTTAATAGGATAGACTTCCAATTAAAAATTAAAACCCCCTGTTTACAAAAAGATTTGGTAAATTTAAAATAAAAGATAACCACGTCCCGGGCCCAAAATCTAACTGGGGGTTCTCCGTGAATTTTAAAAACTTCTGCAGGGGCCAATTTTTCATTATTTTCGGCGCCCAAATAAATTTTTGGGAATTTAATGTAATGGCAAAATAAAATTAAATTATATTTTATTTTAAAGGCTATTGTAAACCCCTTTTGGCCGAAAAATTTTAAAATCTTAAAAAACTGTCTGAAAAGTTTGTGAATGAAAGGGAAAGGGCCTTTTTAAAAAAACAGAAAAAAAATTGTGAATTTTTTTGGGCGGGAAAATAACCTCACTTTTGGGAAAATTTTATTTAGATTTTTGGACATAAGTTAATTTTACAGGAAATTCAAAATTAAATTTTTTAGAAATTGGTTTTTTTGGACAAAGTTTCTAAACAAAATTTAGCTATAAAATTTAAATAAAGCTAAAATAGTTTTTTTGAAAATTAACAGGGTTGGGGTTTTTGGGGAATTTTTTTTTTCAAACGGTAAAAACCCCCCATTTTTTACCGGTTTTACAAAAATTCGTACAAACCCAAATGTTATTTTCAGAAACTTTTTTTTAGCTTTAGTCAAGTTTTTAGCTTTAAAAGGGGTTTTTGAAAAATTGTCCAGAAAAACCCATTCTCAAAAATTTTTTTTTGAATAGTCTTTGTATATTTTCACTTTTGTCCAAAAATCTAAAATAATTTTTCCCAAAAGGAGGGTTTGTCCTGCCCAAAAAAAAAAATTTACAGTTTTTTTTTCTGTTATTTTAAGCTTTCTTTTTTTTTTCAAAAAAACTTTTTTTTTAGACATTTTTTCTTTGACTTTTAAATTTTTTCGGCCAGAGGGGGACAAAGCCTTAATAATTATAATTTTCCTTTATTTTTGGGCTCTGCAGCAAAAGATGTTGCCCTTTCAAACAGTAAAAACAAAAAAGTAAAAGGGAAAAATTTAAAAATTTTTAAACCAATAAACCTGTTAAACTAAATTTTGTTAATGATTCCTAAAAAATAATTATTACCATCCAAAATAACCCTAATATGACTATTTTCGTCCTGTAAAACCCTTGAAAAAGACAAAATCTTCTTTTTGAAAAATTTTTAAAAATCCTGGGGGCGTTTTTCTTGCCCTCGTAACGCTAATTTATAACCCTTTTAAAAATTTTTATTTTATAATTTTATATAATTTTTATAAATTAATTAAAGAGATAAAAAAATTTATTAATTTATCTTTTTTTATATGCTAAAAAGGGTTTCCCGCCCTTTTTTTATTCATTTTGGGATTGGGTATTTTTAAATTTAAGGTTTTTTTTTAAGTTTAGGTTTAACACATGAAGTGTTTTTACTTTTTCTAGAAAAAGGGTCCTCCCATTTTCCCCTTAACCCTTTTTCAACCCGGGTTGGCGAAGCGGGGGGGCTTTAAAAAAGGTTTAAATTTCC
This sequence comes from Sweltsa coloradensis, assembly GCA_024449915.1. Classification (NCBI taxonomy): domain Eukaryota; kingdom Metazoa; phylum Arthropoda; class Insecta; order Plecoptera; family Chloroperlidae; genus Sweltsa; species Sweltsa coloradensis. Next base: position 11,358 of record JAMZAV010000991.1, read on the forward strand.
CCCCTGAAAACCGTTTTGCAACAAGGAGGGGGGTTGGGGAGACTAAAAACAAATTTATACAATTTCCTACTTGTTTTAAAGTTTAAAAAAATTCAAAAAAATACGTTTTTGCCCCAATATGTTTTTTTTGGTAGGCCTAGTAGATTGTTTTTTCAAGTTTTTCCGGGGAAACCCCAAAACCCCCCGCATTTGGGGAAAAAGGAAAAATACGGTAGCCTACTTACAAACCCGCCCAAAAAAGGGCACGTTTACATAAATTAGGAATTTATCAAATTAAAAAGAAAAATTCTAGCCAAAAATGAACTACAAAAAAAATTTTTTATGAAAAAATGGGCCATAAGTATGTAATTTTTTTATAAACTTTTTACTTTTAACAAATTTTAATTAAACATTTTGATTTATTTATAGAAATTTTCAAACAAAATTAAAAAAATAGTGCAGTACATTATACTAACTATCGGTAGGAAACCCTTTTTTTTTTCATTTTAAAAAAAAAATTACCTTAGATTAAAATAGGAAAAATGCCAAAATCGGGTTGTTTGAGGGCCGGGGAGCCATGTTGGGTTTAGTAAACCCGGGAACATTCCCTTTTTTTGCCCCTACCCAAGGCCTTCCCTTTGCCTATCCCAAAGGGTAGAGGGGGGCATTTATGGCTTTACAGTTGAAGCACCCCAAAAGGGAATTTTGGGGCATTGAGCCCGCTGCCATTGGTTATGCGGATTTTCTGTTTTTCTGTGAAAAAATCATTTCTTTGTCGAAATTTTTTTTAAATTAAAATTTAAAATTTTTAAAAAAAAAATTTTTAAATTAAAAAAAAAAAAAAATCGTAATTTTTAAAAAAGGAAAAAAACGTTATATTGAAATTTTCATAAAAAAATTAAATTTTGATTTGCGCACAAATTTCATGAATTTTATTTAATTTCATAAAATGAAGGTTTCTGTGAAAAAAAAATTTTCAATAGGATAAAACGTGAAAAGGGGTTATAAGTCCAAGAATTGTTTTAAAAAAAAAAAAAAAAAATCTTCACTTTCTTTTGAGAAAAAGGTTTTTCGATCGGGGGTCAAATTTTTACTCGAATCCCCTTTAAATTTATTTAAAAATTTAAAGGTTTTTGTAAAAAATCTTAAAAAACGGATAAAAAGGGTTTAGGGCAGATGTTTAAAAACTTGAAAAATTTTTTAAATCGAAAAAAAAACGTAAAAATTGCAATTAATGAGAAATAATTTTTTTTTTGCGCTCAAAAACGTGGAGCTCTTGGTTTTAGAGATTTCGGGAAAACCTCCATAAAATTTAATCGCAAAAGGGGGAAACGGTTTTGCCGGGAAACGTGCTTTAAAAGAGCACAATTAAAAAACAAAAAGAAAAAATAAAAAAAAAAAAAACTTTCCGAATTTTTTTTCTCCAAAATAGTTTTAAATGGAATTTTTCGCTACGCTCATTTCCCCAAAAAAAAACTTTAAAAGCAAAGGGATGGGGCAAATGTATTTTTAAAATTTTAAACATGTTTTTTAAAAGCTTTTAACACAGTGTGTCTTGTTTGGGGGTTGGAGAGTACTAAACCCCCTACTAAACAAAGCAGGTTGCACTTTGGATCCACCCGATTTTTTGATATCTATTAAGAAGAAAAAATCCTTTGGGTTTGTGGGTGTCCCTTTTAAAGATGGGTGGGTTTCTACCCCCGGAGGGTTTACTGGGGAAATGGCGGGTTCCCGGAAGGGAAGAAATTGGAAAGACTACACACTACTGAAAAAACCAGGGGGTTTCAAATTTAAAAAAACCCCAACCATGTTTTTATCTATTAAAAGAAAAACTTGGGGTTTTTTGGGTTGGTAATAATGAGGGTTTACGTCCAAAGGGTGAATGGAAAGGCGTCCCGGGGGGAAGAAGTTGGAGAGTACTTTCCAAATACTAGAAAAAAAGCAAAGTTTGGGCCCGGGGGCCCAAAAAATGATGTTTGATGATCTATTAGAAGAAAAAATCTTTGGGGTTTTTGGGTGTCCGGAATGTGTGGGTTCCCTCCAGGGGGGTGACGAATTGGAAATGGGTCAAAGGGGGGAAAAGTTTTTGGGGTAGTACTACCCAAATACTAGAACAAAACAGAGTTGCACGTGGGCCCACAAATAATGTTGAAAGATTCATTAAGAAAAAAATATCTGGGTGTGTGGGTGTCAGTAAAAGAGGGTTAGTTCCCGGAGGGGAAATGGGAAAGGAAAAGGGCCCCGTCGGGGGGAAGGAAGTTGGAGAGTACTACCAAATCTAGAACAAAACAGATTTTTACTTTGGCCCCACTAGATTTTTTAGATCTATTAAGAAGAAATATCTTGGGTGTTTTGGGTGTCAGTTTAAAGTGTGGTTAGTCCGGGGGTGGGAAAGGGAATGGAAGGCGTCAGGAAAGGGGAAAAAATTGGAGAGTACTACCACTACTAGAACAAAGCAGAGTTTCCCCGGGCCACCCATGATGTTGGATGATCTTATTAAGATAAAATATTTGGGGTTGTTTTGGGGTTTGGGCAAATAATGATGTGGTTACGTCCAGGGGGTGACTGGAAAAGGAAATTTGGGGTCAGGAGGGAAGAAGGTTTTGGAGAGTACTACCAAAACTGAACAAAGCAGAGGGGGTTGGGACGTGGGGGCAAAAGATGTTTGATGACTATTTTGAAAAAAATAACTTGGGGGTGTGGGTTTTTCATTTAAAAGATTTTGGTTTCGGGCCCGGAGGGACTGGGGAAATTTGGGGTCAGGCGGGAAAAAAGTTTTGGGGAAAAGACTAATACCTTATTGAACAAGGGAGAGTTGCCCGTGGCCCACATTGTTTGATGATCTTAAGAAGAAATATCTTTGGGGGTTGTTTTTTTTTCGTAATGATGTTTTTTACGTCCCGGGGGTGACTGGAATGGGGTTGGGTCAGGAGGGAAGAAGTTGGAGAGTAAATACCCACTACTAAAAAAACCAAAAAAAACAAGTGCCCCGTGGCCCCAAAATGATGTTGATGATCTATAAAAAGAGAAAATTTTTGGGTGTGTGGGTTTTTCAGTAATGGGTTTTGGTTTCGTCCAGGAGGTTTAAATGGAATGGCGTCAGGAGGGGAAAGAAGTTGGAGGGGTACTTTCATACTAGGGAAAACAAAGCAGAGGTTTCCCCGTGGGCCCCACATGATTTTTGATGATTTTTTAAGAAGAAAAATCTTTGGGGGTGGGGTGTTTAGTAATGATGTGGTTAAGGGCCCCCGGAGGTTTCCCGGAATTGGGAAAGGCGTTTAGGAGGGAAGGGAAATTTTGGGGAAATTTCACCTCTACTAGAACAAAGCAGAGGGGGGGACGGGGCCAAACATGATGTTTATGTCTATTAAAAAGAAAATCTTGGGTGTGTGGGTTCCCGTAAAAGAAAGGGGTTACGTCCCCGAGGTGACTGGAATGGGAAAGGGTCGGAGGGAAGAAGTTTGGGGGATTTCACCCCTACTAGAACAAAGCGAGTTGCCCCGGGGCCACACATGAGTTGATGATCTATTAAGAAGAAATATCTTTGGTTTTTTGTGGGGGTCAGGGAATGAGTGGTTACGTCCAGGAGGTGGGCGGGAAAAGGAAAGGGGGTCAGGAAGGGAAAAAAGTTTTGGGGAGTACTTACCACTATAGAACTAAAAAAGGGGTTGCACGTGGCCACAAAATGATGTTTTATGATTTTTTTTAAAAAAGAAATATCTTGGGGGTGGTTTGGGGGGTCAGTAAGATGTGGTTACGGGCCAGGAGGTGATGAATGGGAAAGGCGTCAGGGAGGGAAAAAGTTGGGAAGTACTTTCCACTACTAGAACCAAAAAAGAGTTGCAGGGCCCCACATGATTTTTGGGTGAATTTTTATTAAAAAGAAATAAACTTGGGTGTGTGGTTTTCAGAAAAGATGTTTGGGGGAGTCCCAAGGGGACTTTTAAGGGGAAAGGCGTCAGGGGGAAGAAGTTTTGGGAGTACTACCACTACTAGAACAAAACAGAGTTGGGGCCTGGCCAACTTTTATGTTGATGATCTAATTTTGGGAAAAAATAAACCTTTGGGGGTGTGGGTGTCAGAATGAAAGTGGGGTTTTCGTTAAAAGGGGGGCTTTGGGAATTTGGCCCCTCAGGGGGGGAAAAAGTTGGAGAGTCTACCCCCTACCCAGACAAAAACAGAGTTTTACTGGCCCCAAAATGGGTGTTGAGATCTATTTTAAAAGAATATCTTGGGTGTGGGGGGTGTCAAATAATGATGGGGGTTAAGCCAGGAGGGAATGGAAAAAAATGGTTCAGGAGGGAAGAAGTTGGAGAGTATACCCTAAATTAAAAAAGCAGAGTTTTCACGTGGGGCCCACCATTATTTGATGATCTATTTAAAAAGAAAAAAAATTTTGGGGGTGTGTGGGGTCCGTAATGATGTTGGGTTAAAATCCCCCGGGGGTGACTGAATGGGGGGGTCCCGGAGGGAAGAAGTTGGGGGAGGTACTTTCCACTACAAAAAAAGCCGAGTGGGACTTTGGCCACACATGAGTTGATGATCTATTAAGAAGAAAAAACTTGGGGTGTGTGGGGGGTCAGTAAATTTAGTGGCTACGTCCCGGAGGTGACGGGGAAGGGCGTCCGGAGGGAAGAAGTTGGAGAGTGACTACCACGAAAAAAACAAAGCAGAGTTGCACGTGGCCCCCAAAATTAGTTGATGATCTATTAAGAAGAAAAAATCTTGGTTTTTTTGTGGGTGTCCCGTAATGGATGTGGTTTACGTCCAGGAGGTGACTGGGGAATTTGGGAAAGGGGTCAGGAGGGAAGAAGTTGGAAGGGTACTACACTAATAGAAAACAAACAGAGTTTCACGGGGCCCCACATGTGGATGGGTCATTAAAAAAAAATATCTTGGGGTGTGTGGGGTTTTCAGTAATGATTTTTTTTACGGTCCAGGAGGGACTGGGAAAGGAATGGCGTTTAGGAGGGAAAAAAGGGTTTGGGGAGGTTTCTACCAAATACTAGAACAAAGCAGAGTTGCACGGGGCCCCCTGAAAGTTTTTGAGGGTCTATTAAGGAAGAAATATCTTTGGGGATGTGGGGGGTCCAGTTTAAAGGGTGTGGTTTACGTCCCGGAGGGGGGACTGAAATTTGGGAAAGGCGTCAGGAGGGGAAAAAGATGGAAAAGTACTTTCACTACTTTGAACAAAACAGAGTTTCCCGTTTGGGCCCCAAAAATGATGGGTTTTATGATCTATTAAGAAAAAATATCTTGGGGTGTGTGGGTTTTTCAGTAAGATGTGGTTACGTCCCCGGAGGGGGACTGGAATGGAATGGGGTCAGGAGGGGAAAAAGTTGGAAGTTTTTACCACTACTAAACGAAAACAAGGGTTTCAAAGTGGGGCCCCCAAAATATGTTTTAAAGAATCAAATTTAAGAAGAAAAATCTTTGGGGTGTGGGGGGTTTATAAATGAGTGGTTTTTCGTCCAGGAGGTGGGCTGGAATGGCTTCGGAGGGAAGAATTTTGGGGGAGTACTTTCCATTACCCCGAACAAAACAGGTTGCACGGGGGCCCCAATGATGTTTTATGATCTATTAAGAAGAAATTTTCTTGGGTTTTTTGGGGTGGGTGTCAGTAAAGATGTTTGGGTTTCGTCCAGGGGGTGACTGGGAAAGGAATGGGGTCCCGGAAGGGGGGAAAAATTTTGGGGGAGTAAATACCACTACTAGAAAAAAAGCAGAGTTTCACTGGCCCCAAAATTTATTTGATTTATCTATTAAGAAGAAATTCTTGGGTGGTTTGGGGGTCGGGAAAAAGATGTGGTTACGTCGAGGGGGTGCTGGAATGGAAAGGTGTCCGGAGGGAAGAATTTTGGGAGGGTACTACCACTACTAGAAAAAGGGAGAGTTGCAAGTGGCCCCCAAAAAGAGTGTTGATGTCTATTAAGAAGAAATATCTTGGGTTTTGTGGGTGTCAGTTTTAATGATGTGGTTAAGTCCAGGGGGGGACTGGGAAAGGAATGGCGTCAGGAGGGAAGGAAAATTGGAGAAATACTCCACTATAGAACAAAACAAGTGCACGTGGGCCCCCACCTGATTTGAGGGGTTTTTATTAAGAAAAAATCCTTTGGGTTTTGGGGGTGTCAGTAAAAAGATGTGGTTTTCGGCCAGGAGGTGACTGGAATGGGAAAGGGGGTCAGGAGGGGGGAAAAAGTTTGGGGAGTTAAACCCTACAGAACCCAAACAGAGTTGACTTTGGCCCCAAAAATTATGTTGATGATCTAGTAAAAAGAAATAATTGGGGTTTTGTGGGGTTCAGTAATGATTGGTTTTTCGTCCAGGAGGTTGGGCTGGAATGGAAATGGCGTCCCGGGGGGGAAAAAAGTTGGAGAGTACTACCACTACTTTGAACAAAGCAGAGGGGATCCGTGGGCCCCCCACATGAGTTGTTTATCTATTAAGAAGAAAAATTCTTGGGGGTGTGGGTGGTTTAGTAATGATGGGGTTTTCGTCCAGGGAGGGGAGGGGGAAAGGAATGGCGTCAGGAGGGAAAAAAGTTGGGGAAGGGGGGTACCCACCAAATACTAGAACAAAGAGGGGTTGCCCGTGGCCAAAACATGTGTTGATGATCTATAAGAAGAAATAAACTTGGGGGGTGGGGGGTGTGGTTTAATTTGGGTTTCGTCCAGGAGGTGACTGGAATTTGGGAAAGGGTCGGAGGGAAGAAAAATTTTGGGGAGAAAATACCAATTTAGAACAAGCAGGTTGGGACGTGGCCACACATGATGTTGATGTCTATTAAAAAGAAATATTTGGGTGGGTGGGTTGTCGTTTAAAGTTTTGGGGTTTTCGTCCAGGAGGTTTACTGGGAAAGGAATGGCGTTTAGGGGGGGAAAAAAGTTGGAGAGTTTCTTTCCATACGAACAAAGCAGAGTTGGGACGTGGCCCAAATGAAAGTTGATTTATCTATTAAAAAGAAATTCTTGGGTGGTGGGTTTTTTTTGGTCAGGAAGGGTGGGGGTTACGTCCAACCGGGGGGTGACTGGGTGGAATGGCGTCAGGGGGGGAAAAGTTGGGGGGGTACTACCACTCCTAGAACAAAACAGAGGTTTCACGTGGCCCCACATGTTTGATGATCCCATTTTAAAAAGAAAAAAAACTTGGGGGTTTTTGGGTGGGGCGTAAATGTATTTGGTTTCGTCCAGGAGGGGACTGGAATGGGAAAGGCGTCAGGAGGAAGAAGATGGAGAGACTACCACTACTGAACAAAGCCGAGTTGCCGTGGCCACACATGATGTTTTTGAAACTATTAGAAGAAATATCTTTGGGTTTTGTGGGTGTCCCTTAAAGGGTGTGGGGTTTCGTCCAGGAGGTGACTGGAATGGGAAAGGCCCTCAGGAGGGGGAAGGGAAGGGTGGGGGAGTACACCCCTACTAGAACAAAGCAGGGGTTGGGACGTGGGCCCCACATGGGTGTTGATGATTATTAAGAAGAAATATCCCTTGGGGGGGTGGGGTCAGTAATGATGTGGTTACGCCCGGGGGTGACGGGGAAAGGATGGGTCCCGGAGGGAAAAAGTTGGGGAGTACTACCCCTTTCTAGAAAAAAGCAGATTGCACGTTGGGCCCCACATGATTTGATTATCTATTAAAAAAGGAAAAAATCTTTTGGTGTGGGGTGTCCCGTAATATGGGGGTTTTAAACTTTTCCGGAGGTGACCTGGGGGAAAGGAATGGGCGTCAGGGGGAAGAATTTTGGGGAGTACTTTCCACTAAATAGAACAAAAACAGAGTTGCACGTGGCCACACATGATGTTTGATCTATTAAGAAAAAATATCTTGGGTGGGGGGGTGTTTAGTAAAGATGTGGTTAAAAGGGGGGCCCCCCGGAAAGGGGGAAATGGAAGGAAAAGGCTCAAAAAAGGAAGGGAAATTTGGGAGTACTACCCCTACTAGAACAAAGCAAAAGTTGGGGACGTGGCCCCCACATGATGTTTATGGGTCTATTAAAAGAAAATATTTTGGGGGGGGTTGGGGGTCAGTAATGAGGGGGTTACGGGCCCCGGAGGTGACTGGAATGGAATGGGGCAGGAGGGAAAAAAGTTTGGGGGAGTAATACCACTATAAAACAAAGGGGAGTTGCACGTTGGGCCCCACTGATTTTTGAGATCTATTTAAAAGAAATATCTTGGGTGTTTGGGGGTCAAATAAAGATGTGGTTTCGTCCAGGAGGGGCTGGAATGGAAAAGGCGTCAGGAGGGGGAAAAAGTTGGGGGAGGACTAACCCCTACTAGAACAAAGCAAGTTGGGACGTGGCCACACAGATGTTTGATCTATTAAAAAAGAAAAATCTTTTGGGGGTGTGGGGGTTTATTTAAAGAATTTTGGTTACCCCTTCCAAAGGGGGTTTACGGGGAAAGGAATGGCGTCAGGGGGGAAAAAATTTTAGAGTACTACCATTTCTAGAACAAGCAGAGTTGCCAATGGCCACACAAGATGTTTAGATCTATTTTAAAAAAAATAAATTTTTTGGGGGGGTTTGGGGGGTGGGGGCAGTAATGAGGGGGTTTTCTTTCCGGAGGTGACTGGAATGGAATGGCGTAGGAGGGAAAAAGGGTTTGGGGGTACTACCATACTAGGGAAAAAAGCAAGTTGCACTTTGGGCCCCACATGATGTTTTATTTATCTAAATTAAAAAAGAAATATCTTTTGGGGGTTTTTGGGGGGTCAGTAAGGTTTGGGTTTAAAGTCCCGGAGGTGACTTTGGGAAAGGGAAAGGCGTCAGGAGGAAAAGTTTGGGGGATTCTTCCACTACTAAAAAACAAAGCAGAGTTGCACGTGGCCCCCACGATGTTTTATATCATTTTAAAAAGAAAATTTTTTGGGTTTGTGGGTGCAGTAATGATGTGGTGTAAGTCCCGGAGGTGGGCTGGAAAGGAATGGCGTCAGGAGGGGAAAAAGTGGGAGTACTACCACTCTAAACCAAAAACGATTGCCCCGTGGCCAAAAATGATGTTTTGATCTATTAAAAGAAAATATCTTTGGGGTGGTGGGTGTCAGTTTAAAGGGTTTTGGGTTTCTTTCCGGGGGTGCCGGAATGGCGTTCAGGGGGAAGAAGTTTTGGGGGTTAATTTTCCACTACTAAACAAAAAGCCCGAGTTTTTCACGGGCCCACCCTGAAAGTTGATGACTTTTTAAGAAGAAATATCTTTTGGGGGTGTTGGGTGTCAGTAATGATGGGGTATGTCCCGGAGGGGACTGGAATGGAATGGCATCAGGAGGGAAAAAGTTGGAGAGATACCCACTACTGGGAAAAAAGCGGAGTTGCAGTGGCCCACATGATTTTGAATTTATCTTTTTAAGAAGAAAAAATCGGGTGTGGGGGTGTCAGTAATGAGTGGGTTACGTCCAGGGGTGGACGGAAAAGGAATGGCGTCAGGGGGGGAAGAAGTTGGGGGAGTACTAACACCACTAGAACAAAGCAGAGTTTCCCCGTGGCCACACATGGGTGTTTTAGATCTAATTTAACGAAATATCTTTGGGGGTTGTGGGGTCAGTAATGATTTTGGTTACGTCCAGGGGGTGATGGAATGGAAAAGGCGTCCCGGAGGGTTTAAAATAGGGAGAGTCCCAACCCCTATAAACAAAACAGAGTTTCACGTGGCCACAAAATGATTGTTTATGATCTATTTAAGAAGAAAATTCTTGGTGTGTGGGGTGTCAGTAAAAGATTTTGTTTCGTCCAAAGGGGGTGACTGGAATGGAAAAGGGGTCAGGAGGGAAAAAGTTGGAAGTTTACACCACTATTTAGAACCCAAACAGAGTTGGGGACGTGGCCACAAAGATTTTTGAGACTATTTAAAAAGAAATTCTTGGGGGGGGTTTTTGGGGGGGTTGGGGCAGTAATGATTTGGTTACGCCAGGAGGTACCCGGAAAAGGCGGGATGGGGAAGAAATTGGAGAAGGGGATATACCTACTAGAACAAAACAGGGGTTTTCAGGGGCCCCAATGATGTTGATGATCTATTTAAAAAGAAATATCTTGGGTGGTGGGTGTCGGGAATGACGTGGTTTCGGCCAGGAGGGACTGGAAAGGCGTCAGGAGGGAAAGATGGAGAGTTTCTACCACTATAGAACAAACAAGTTGCACGGGGGCCACACCTGATTTGATGACTATTAAAGAAATATCTTGGGGGGTGGGTGTCATAAAATGTGGGTTTCGTCCAGGGTTTGCGGGAAAAGGAAAGGCGCAGGAGGGGAAAAAGTTTGGGGAGTACTACCAATACTAGAACAAAAACAGAGTTGCACGTTTGGCCCCCCAAAAATGTTTTAAGATACTATTTAAAAAATGAAATTTTTTGGGTGTGGGGGGTGTCAGAATGATGTGGGGTTTCGTCCAGGAGGTGGGCTGGAATTGGGTTGCTTAAAGGGGGGAAAAAGTTGGAGGGGTACACCACTACAGAACAAAGCAGAGTTTTTACGTGGGGCCCCACATGATGTTGATGATCTATTAAAGGGGAAAAATTTTTGGGGGTGGGTGTCAGTAAGATGGTTTGTTCTAGGAGGGACTGGGGAAAGGGAAATGGCGGGCAGGGGGGGAAAAAATTGGGGAGGGAATACCACTACTAGGGAAAAAAGGGAGATTTCCCCGTGGGCCCCACCCTATGTTTATTATCTTATTAAGGGAAAAAAAAAATCTTGGGGGTGGTGGGTTTCAGTAAAGATTTGGTTACGTCCAGGAGGTACTGGGAAAGGAATGGGGGTCAGGAGGGGAAAAAGTTGGGGAAATACTACCATACTTTGCCCAAAACAGGGGTTGCACGGGGCCCCACATGATGTTGGGTGATCTATTAAGGAAGGGAAAAACGGGTGTGTGGGGGGTCAGTAATAAAATTTGGGTTTCGTCCAGGAGGTGACTGGGAATTTAATTAAAGTCAGGGGGGGAAGAAAATTGGGGGAGTACTAACCCAAATACTAGAACCAAACAAGGTTTTCACGTGGGCCCACATGTGTTGTGATCTATTAAAAAAAAATATCTTTGGGTGTTTTGGGTTTTCAGTAATGAAAGTGGTTACGTCCAGGGGGGGATGGAAGGGGAAAAGGGCCCCGGGGGAGGGGAAAAAGTTGGAGAGTACTACCAAAAAAAAAAAAACAAAGCAAGGTTTTTAAGGGGTAACTTTAAAATTTAATAAAGAAAAAAGTTAAGTCCCGCCCCATTGGTGGTTTAGCGTGATTGGTGCAAATTGGGGCGCCATGTTTTTATGCGGATTTTGGGTTTCTTTAAAATTATTATTAAGTTTTAAGAAATTTTTAAAAAAAAAATTTTAAATTAAAAAAAAATAAAATTTTAAAAATTAAATTTTTTTAATTTTTTTTATTTAAACGGGGCTAATTTTAAAAAAAAAAAAAATCAAACAATTGTGATTTTTTATAAGAAATTTAAATTATTTGATTGCGCTCACTTTCACACGAAAATATTAAATTTTAAAAAAAAGGGTCTGCGAAAAAAAATTTTTAAAATTTGGATAAATGAGGTATAAAAAGCAAAAAGGGTTTTCTCCCCAAAAATCCCCAAAAAGGGGCCCAAAAACACAAAAAAAGCAAAAAACCCAAAGTTGTGGGCACGATTGAGTCGTTTAGAAAACCCCAAAAAAAAATTTTTTCCCGTTATATTTGGGGAAAAAAAAGAAAATGCTGAGAAGCAAAACAAATCTTTCTCCATGCCCATTTTTAAAGCTAACTGTTGTTTTTTTTGGTTATTGGTTTTTTTTTCATTTCCCCAAAATTTTAAAAAAAGGGGAAAGACATTTTTGCTTTTATATGCCCTAAATCATGTAGGTTTTTATAATAAAAAAAATTTATTTTAAAAAAAAAAAAAAAACGGAAAATTTATTTTTTCATGTAAATAATATTTCCGGGTGTGCTCAAATTTTAAACGGATATTTAATACCATAAAATTAAAGGGTTTTGTGAAAAAATAATTTGGAAAAAAGCATGTAGGCCCTAGGGGTTTAAAAGTAAAATAAATTTTAAAAAAATAAAAAAAATCGCAAAATTGCGATTTACATGAGAAATAATTTTTTGATTGTGCTCAAAAACGTGGCAGTTTAAGTTCAGAGATTTTGAAGGCCTCCATAAAATTTCATCGCAAATGGAGTATCGATTTAGCCGGAATCGTGCTGACAAACACAAAAATACAGAAAAAAAAGAAAAAAAGAAAAAAAAACATTCCGGATTTTTTTCTCCTGCGGTCTGATTCTGTAAAATCGTTATGGAAGATAACGATCGTTATCCGGCACTTTAGCGACAATTTTGCGTGTCGACTGATTCTGTAAAAATGATAGCGATCGCTATGATAACGAGAATGAAAAAGGAGTCGCTATGCTATGCTATCAAGATACGATAAATGGCGGCCGTAGCGACTATTTTACAGAATCAGGTCGATAACAATAATTTATAACGATTGATATTTCATATCAACCGTGATCGCTATCGCTATCATAGCGACTATTGTACAGAATCGCACTGCAGTGTAGTGAAATGGAATCTTCGCTACGCTCATCCAAAAAGGACTGTCGTCATTGGCTCAGAACTAAACATTAGCCCCCAAACAGATGCACTTTTTAAGATAGCATACATGATACATGATGATCCATGTTCCCAGTTTAAGTATCCTAGCCATTTAGGCCTCATCTTTACCTAAGCAAACAATACATGATGTATTGATGTATAATCAATAACAAAATATCTGCGCATTGATTCAATAATACTAATAGTTTGTGTAAACTCGGTATACATCAACCAGAGTAGCCGCGTGGTGAAATTAGCCTATATGATGGATTAAATTACCTGTGTCCTTGAAACCTGATAAGCGACAAACTTGTTATCTAAGTATTTGGTATGTCATTTATTGCAGCTTCTTTCTATGCATCAGTCTTATTTGTATAATTTTGTTATGACATACCTTATCATAGGGGTGCAGAGTTACTCCTTAACAGGGCTATCTATACATGTTACTAACTTCTTTATAAAATTGGCTTTTACATTTGAATTTGATTGATTGGTACCCAGGAAAGTGTTGGTTAACTCAAACATCAACCATAATATGCACAGCTGGTCACCAGTGGCGGCACTACGGGGGTGCCTGGGGGGCACTTGCCTCCCCCCAAAAATGGCTTGCCCCCCCCCCACTTTCAAATGCCTGCCGCATGTCGTATTCCATTACTAAAATTAAATCATTAAATCACAAATTAAATATAACAAACTGAAAACTGTAGGCTACATATTTGTGTTTATTTTACCAAGTGTTTATCCTTCATAAACAAAACGGTAATCCCTAGAGTTGCCATTTTTCAGGTAAAACATGACGGAATAACACTGTAGTATGGTGAATTTTTTTCCGCCTTCGGCAAAAGGGCGGCTGGGGCTTTGCCCCAGACCCCACCTACCCGCCACTGATTGCCCCTCACTTTATTACCTTGCCCATCCTCTGCCCCCCCCATTGATTTTTGTCTGGCGCCGCCAATGCTGGTCATCCAGTAATTTAAACTTGTCATTTTCACAGATGTAGTAAATAAAAAATGCACAGTGCATATGTAGAGTCTTGGTTCAATAAAATTCTATAAAAAATTACTGCAGTTGATATCATACAATGGCAAAAAAAGGTGGTTAGTATAAAACATGCCTGGTGGCGGTGGTACTACTTGGCCCTGACGTGTGTCGTTTAAGCCTTCTCAGGGTTCATCGACAGCACTTAGCGAGAAGGGAGTAGTTAGGGTTGTACCTCATGTATAGTGTATGTAAGCCTGCTCAGCTCCCTGCGTAGTTCTGCCAGGATGACCACCCTACTAGGCACCACGACCTCCCGGCACATAGGACATGAGGATTGGGCCCTGAAGCCACTGCATGATGCACTCCAGCAGAAGAGGTGGCCGCAAGACGTGGAGCTCGTGTTCCTCCGAGCCCCCATGCACAGAGAGCAACGCGAGGCCCGCCCTTTCGGTTTGCGGGCGACAGGTGGATCTCGCTCGGTGGTCGCGTCAGGGACCTTGAGGTTTCCCCACACGCCAGGTGGAGTGACCGCCGTGGGCCAACAAGTAGAGCCACGTTATGATGCCCAGGAGTCGGAAGCCAGGCACCGTCCTGTGACTCGCTAGCCAGGGACGCACCAGGACCTGGGGAGGTTCAAGTAATGAACTTTTCAACAAGTTTCACATGTACTATTATGTGAATTAATTTGTGAAATGTTTAAGAGGATTTTGGGTTATAAGCATTTTTTTTGGGGGGGGGGGGGGGGGGGGGCTTAGCAAGGGGATTCTTTTTGGAAAATTTACATACTACAAGATATAATGATTGACGAGTCATTGACCTTGTACATTCAGCTGAAAGTTTGAGGCCTATAAACATGGAGGAATTTGTAATGATGTTTTGTATTGATAAGACAAAGAGTTGTTCAGTCCCTTTAATTAAACTCCCCAACTGAGAAACAGTTTAATTCCCGGGGTACTTATTTATTCGGGTTTCAATGGTGGTTAAGGAAGGTGGCTACATGTACTGTACTCGACTATTGATGTATTAAGTTTTAAGTAAATCACTGAAGTAAAAAACAAACTTTCGGTCGAAGAGAGAACTCTAACCGGGGAACTTTTTGCAGTGGAAGTAGCCTGGGCTCTTCCCACTGTGAAGGTTTTTACCTAGTTTGCAAGGAACTTACGTAATGGACGCCGGTCAAATCTTTGCTGATTTTGGTAGTGAGTCCCGCGAAGAAGAAAAACCGCCTTGTGGAACCGCTGTATGTACGGCACCAGAAACCGAACTAACGCTATCGTTTTTACAGGAACATTTCCTTTGCGTCGGGTGTGAGGTCGCCACCCATGGTCCCGTTCCCGAGTCCCTGTTCCATTCTCTGGAGCGCCCGGAGCAAAGCCTGCTGGCCACACGTCTCCAGTAGGATCATCAGCATGCGGACCTGGGAAAAAAAATAACATCTTTCTCACATCACTGCTTTCGACACGTACCTGAATCCCTGTTCCATTCTCTGGAGCACCCGGAGTAAAGGGCCTGCTGGCCACAACGTCTCCAGTAGAATCATCAGCATGGGACTGGGGAAAAAACAAAATAACGCCTTCCTTTTTCACATCACTGCTTTCTACATGTTTTTTAGTATGGTCGGTCGAAGTAAGTATAGATGGTTAGGGGGAGGGGACAAACCTACTCAAACTAAAAGGGAAATTTTGGGTTTGTCTATGGCTATGGCCCGAACGTTGTTGAAAATGTTTTTGGTTCTAGCATTCTCCAGCAACCCAAAGCATCGTAAAGTACCTTAGGTTTTGGGCCAGGCAAAGCAAACAGATAGCGTAAAACACGTGCAAGATTTTTTTTTTTTTTTTATTGTTTGAATCAAGAAATATAAACATAAAATAAAATAAAAAACATTCTTATTCAATCTTGTGTCATAAGGCTGAATCTAAAGATCCTTGAAAAGGGTAACTTTTTTACCTGAAAATTTTGAAAACACCACCAAAATAAGAATAGGTAACCTTAGCGTTCAAGATGCTAGAACGCAAACCTCTGGCATCTTCAGCATGCTGGCAACGCCCAAAGCTACATTTTGGACCACCAGGCACGTTACTTTCAACAGCTTTTGGACCAAACCAAGCACACTATGTCTTCTTCTTCTTTTCATATGCCCATAATTGACATTGAATGTCATCATGTGTTTTCTAGTTATCCAGTAGAGATAAGACTCCTGTTCACTCCGATCCATGCCATTTGGCATTTTGTCCCGTTTAACCTAATATGTAGATTCAAAAAGATGTTTCATCTGTTGTTTGCCAGCTCCACACATCTGACCGACACTAGATTCAAAAAGTGCTTTCAAAAGGTTTCAGACTGCACCCATTCTCTGCATAACGTTAGCCCCTGTTCAATACATCGTCTAATGCTAAACTAAAGCATGTGAGGTCTGGCAACATACGCATGCAATACCAGCTGCCTGAGTGCATGGGCGAGCGTAACCCCCCGTAGCTAACATCACATGCGAGTTGTACATGTCGCTAAGGACACGTTGGAACTATAGAGACTGAGGATCACATTTTTAGACTTTTAGGATCAAATTCAATTGTGACTAAATACAAATTTATTTATTTAAGAACATTTGGTGAACTATTTTCCCTGCTGTGTAATGATACAACTCAATAAACTAGGGAAACGCCAAAGTCGTTGTTAGACGAGTGAGTGAGCCATGTGTTGAGTACCCAATAACATTTATTTTCTTCCCCTTACCTTAGGCCTCCCTAGCCTATCATAGGCTACAATGGAGCATTATGGCCTAAACTATGGCCTAAACTAAAAAAAAGTTCTAATTGCTCACCAATTTGTTGGGTATTTGACGTCGGGTCTTGTCCACTTGGATGATTCCAGTGTATTCCTCGCCAATTGTTTGAAAGTTTGAAAGCGTTGTGAGGCCATAGTAGGCCAGCTTTCCCGAGGCTTGAGCAAGACTCCGCCATTTCAACCAAGCTCTATTTCCTGGGGGAAGAATTACAGATCATTACCTAGAAGTGAGTTCTACGTTTACAAGTTGGACTAGTTTCTTGATTTGAATGGTTGGGACTCGGGAAACACTCCTGTAGGTGGAGTTGTTAATATCTAATAGTAATGGCTAATGGGTACCTAATTCAGAAATTGAAAAAGTTAATCCCAACCAGGGTCTCCCACATTCCAGGCAGGTGCCTTAGATTTTTCCATTCACATCTATGATGCAACTAAATTTCAGAATTTCAAAGGTTATGCCTACTGTTTTGGTGGCCCTGGGTTTGAACCCCGCTTGGCGTGAACTTTTGAAAGTTCTGAATTGTAGCCTATTAAATATTAAGTTGGACTAGCCCTAAACTACACGACATCTTCAAATGGCTTTAATGGGAACACTTACCCAATGGCCAGCTTACCCTCCTCTGGAGGTAATTTGGTTGGTGGCAGGCTTCTGTCAGGGGGTTGTGTACATATTATTTTGTATATCTACCTATATATAGGTTGAACCAGTTAAGGTGGCGGTCGCCAAGGGATCGCAGCACTGTCGCACAGCTGATGCCCTCGCAAGTGGCCAACGGTAAAGAAACAAATATGCTAGCATCCCGGCGCTGCTCATGCTCTTAAAGCAGAACAACTGTTTCTTGAAATTGCCTCTGAAAAGGCACACTTGGTTTACGAATTTTTGAATTGCTTGCCATGATACAATACATAATTAAAAGTTTATTTTGAAGATGAACGAGACAACTTTCATACCTATGTCAAAAAATCTAGCGTAGCCATCAAAATCATGTTGGCAGCGGAAAAGCGGTAAATTTGAAATGGCCATTGCCAACGAGCAAAAAATATATTTAGGCCTAGTAAACCGGAACTCATTCATAAAATCAATATTTTGCTAATAGGCCTACTTTAATTATTAATCATTACATAAATCTCGTTTAGCCTAATTATTAAAATATCTAGGTGCCCGTTAGGGCGCCGCAGCCAAGCCGCGGTGCGCTACACACTCAGGCACCTTATACAGCAAGCAGAGTTGGGGTGATTTCGAGGTGTCACCCAGCCATAATGAAACGTGATGTGAACTTGAAAACTATCAAAATCGAGGGGATTTAGGTACCCGACAACACATGCCAAATTTGGTTGGGGTACGAGCATTCCTTCTTGGTGAAAATATGACTTGAAACATGCTCAAAAATCACTTTAAGGACGTTAGTTATACTGGCTACTACTACTACTATCTAATTCGTCAGTTTCAATTGCCCAGCGATTCTGACCAAACGGGTGGGGCTACAACGTTCATATTTTACATGGACATTAAGGTAATAGTGATGTAATTCCCTTTGAAAAAAAAAAAATAAAAAAATTGCTGGAAGGCTTCCAAATAAAGGTTTTAAAATAAGCCTTACACAGGCATACAATCAACAAGTAACTATAGTTACGTGACAATAATCGCCTACATTGTTTACAAAAAGCAAGTCTTTGTACCATTATATTTTTTCATTCTATTGTTAATTGGTATTAAATCGACTTTGATAAATTTATTATATTTTAACAAATAATTTTGCAATGGAACTTGAAAAAGTAATGAGATCCCACACTTAACAAAATCTTGTAAAAATACAGCCAAACCTTACACACTCAAAAGAAATGAGATCTAAAAAAGGGCCAAGCTCATCTACCCTTCCACATTTGCGCATTCTTAATTCATTAACGTACGCCTACAGTGTCCCGTAACAACACCCTTGAAAAGCTTGGCAAAATAGAATTTGCATGACCATTACGTTAAAATTAATTAGAAAAAAAGAATTTGGATGAACTATTACGTTTAAATTAATAGTTGCAAATTCTATTTTGCCAAGCTTTTCAAGGGTGTTGTTACGGGACAATGTACGTTTATGAATTAAGAATGCGCAAATGTGGAAGGGTAGATGAGCTTGGCCCTTTTTTTAGATCTCATTTCTTTTGAGTGTGTAAGGTTTGGCAGTATTTTTACAAGATTTTGTTAAGTGTGGGATAAGTTTATACTCATCAAATATAGGCCTAACAATTGATTGATGAAATCACTTACCTAGTGATTGTGTGCAAATGTTGATTTTGGCATAGGCCTATATTCTCTAGCTTGACCTTGACGACCGCCAGCTTATCTGGTTCCACCTATTCTAGATAATAATAATCTTTCTTTAAGAGGCTTGGGTGTGGGCCGTGGCTAACTCAGTTTACTTCATGGGCTATAGACTATTGTGCATCGAAGCCCTTCAAAAACATTACCATCTTCCCGTTATCATTAACGTTCTCGGGCAACTGTGCATCAATCTTTTAGCTAAAATTACACATATGTAGATAGGCGCAACATTAACCTGAATATTATAACACATGTCTTAAGCCACAAGATGTGGCGTCTAGAGGGGGGCTTTGCTGCCACGCTAACCCCGTTTAACAACCAGGTTTTAACTGTGATTTACATCCATTTAGGTTTAGTTAGTTTTTGGGTAATTATGCCGTAGGCCTACATAGCGCCTTACGCAAAGAACACTATTTTCAACACTGTGATATTCCATGAAAAGCTTAGGTACGGGGGAAAAGGGGGGGGGGCGCGAAGCGCATAAGTCTTGCATTATTATTATTATTATTATTATAAAAACATACGCGCTTCGCGCCTCCCCTCCCCCACTCCCGCATACCTAAGCTTTTCCACGTGTTTTTTGCGTGAGGCGCTAAACGGCATTTTTACCAGTTTTTGTTTGTTGGTTTTGGTAATTATCATCGTTTTTGTTAACAGAATATCGGAAACTTATTTTAGACCCCTCTACAGTTCCCGATCCAAACCCGCTTCCATGTTAAACGTGGCAGGAGACTCGGCCATATTATTACAATGACCTAGGGCTAGGGCCTAGGCCCCTAGGAGGGATCTAGGATTTATTATTAGTATTTATCAACTCATGTAATTTTATCTCGTTGGTCTGAACCATGCCCTAGGCCTATTCCTTGCCTTTAGATTCTAGGGGCTAAATTTAGGCCAGCATCACTACCCAGCAGCAGCAGCAGCAGGCCTACCCTAGCCCCTACCCGTCAAGCATTCAGCAGGCCCTATGCTTCCCTAGAGCCACATGCCTCCGTGACTTCCACACACAGCACAAAGCTAGAGCCTAAACTTCGCCTAGGCCTAGGCCCGCTAGGGACACCGGACAACTCACCTGCAAGTTTAAATATTATATCTGAAAGTAATTCTTGCAAATGACTGGTGTGCGAGTCATCTTTCTGTGCAGCACGAAGAATTTCAGCCTGTCCTGAAGGAGTGAAAGAACCCATATCTAGGCTAGCCGCTAGACGTTAATTATGTAGGTAGAATTAATTTAGGATAGACGACAGCAGAGTTACCATGGCGCCATCATCAGCTGATTCTAAAGTCTAAACACAGGTGGTCAGCTGCTGGTTTCACTTCACTCTTGCGATTGGTCAGTCGACTTCTGCTCCAGATTTAAAATACGAAAAAGCGGGGCTACGGGCACAGTGCTACAGACTGAATTCTAGCTCCGTGGCTTTATTTTAGATTTTGGATTGAATACCGGTCGATAGGCCCTACTCAAAAAACAATTTTCTTGAAAATTGACAAGAGGTGCCCTGAAAAAGTAGTCTTTCTAGTGTGGTGGAAAGGGGTGAGTTGGCAAAACTTACAAAATGAGAACAAAAAATGAGATACCTGCTGTAGATTTTCCATTGATATTAAACCCCTATTTCAGTCTAAATTTAATCAACAAAACAAAAATTAAAGATGATCATAGTTGCATTATATAAATTATAGCCAGGTTATGTGCCATTTGATCTTATTCACAAATTAATCGCTATGCTGGAGGGATAGCCTTCCAATTAAGGGTTTATGGTAAATCTGTGATTTTTAGTTTAAAAAACTCAAACATTAATAATATTCTTTTTAAAAAAATGACGAGTGCCTTAACAGCTAGACTGCTTCTAGGGGGTAGGAGGGGGTGAAGTTAGGTAAAAATACAAATGTGCAATAAAATAAAATTTAAGATCACCAAAAAATGATGGTCTGTTGTCGATTCAAGTTTAAAATATAATTAAAAAAGAAAAATTGTTATTAAGTTTGATCTTTATAATCACAAATGAACTCAATACTTAACATGATGATTCTTGTTGCTTAACATCTAATATAAATGTACTGTGGCTCTTTGAGACGATGAGTGGTGATACATAGATGACAATGACGGATGATTACAAAAAAAAACTTGCCTTATGCGGGATTTGAACCCGGTTCTCGTAAAATCATAAGCATCGGACCAGCACCCAAATCGTATGTGCCACCACGGACGGCCTCAATACTTAGGTTAAAGTGTTTATAATGGAAAACAATCCAGAAATTGAAAAAATCATCTAAGCGGGGTATTGTCCGTATTGAATCCCGATCTCCCAAAAGGTCGTGCTTTACCTCCAAGCTACCGAGACGGTTAACTTCATAACATCTGGATTGTTGGTGCATCCACTCGTTTGTCCCTATAGGCCTAATTATTGAAATAATAGGTATCAAGGATTTTTTAACGCCTTTGGTATGTAGAGTAAAATAAAAGACAATTAGTGGTTCTGTAGTCAAGTGTTCATGATGTTTGAACTATGCACCATGAATACCAAGAGGCGGCCACCTGTATCTGTATTAGTATTTGATGGGTGAACCTGTTTGAGCAATTATCGAGCTCTCCGTTTATTTAGTATTGTTTTCAATCTAATAAGTATGATGTTCTGATGGTATTAAGGTGAAAAGTATGGCAAGATCAACCAACGACACAATCAGGCCGGCTTCCGAAGTAGAATTCCTCTGCAGATTATAACAGGCAAGCAAAGAGGAGACAAAGGTAATCTTGCAAACATCAGCTAGTGAGTATTTAACACCTTGAAACTAGAGGCGAGCTCTGGCGGTTGTTGTCGTCGGGAACATAGTAACCCCCTTTCCCTCCGACTGGTTCTTCCCAGCGTGGGTCTGAAATCCCCACATCCCCTAGACCAGAGTGGTGAAATATGAATTTTCACTGTGGATGTGAAATAATGCAACATTTTAGTTATTTCTTCACAGTCTTATCACAGAGTTACAGTGTAGTTACGTCTTGATGAATGAGCTGTGAAAAAAGCTGTAGAACTCCTTTCTATTTCATTGCTTCGTAATCATTCACAAGTGGGACGTGGGAGGTACAAGATAATATACAGGCATAACATTAGACAACAATACCCAATTTGTCAATTTGTCTCAAACTTTAATTGCACGATTATTTGAAATTTTATTTATAACTATTTCATTCATGTTTATCCATTTACACAACTTTTCTTATACAAAACTAAAATATGATAATTTAAACATGAAAAGAAAAGAAATCTTTATTTCCACAGTATTTGCAACTGAGATTTGCTACAAGTTTATCAAATCTAAACCAATACCATAGTGTTAATATCAATCATTTTAGTTGGCAATGGCATCGATTGCAGTACTATGTGTATTTCATTGAATTTCAAACAATATTTGTTTTATACCCCGTTTACATTACTAGCGTTCAATGCGGGTAAAATTCTGCGTCGTTTAGACGCACACAAGTTGCAACGACGGTTGATTTTTCAATGCAAATTTCAACCTGCCTTCTACCTCGCGTTCCATCTTGCATCAAACACTAGTAATATAAACAGGGTCCAAGTGTGAATGTGACGTTGCAATGTATAATGTAACAGTTCGATTGACTAAGTACAGTTTAGTTGTTACAGTTTTTAAAACTATAATATCGTACAAGACCCAGATGTTATAATTATGCCTTTATCACATCACATCACAAATTAATCACTTTTTAATTTTTATTATCACAATCAAATATATTTCACTATACAATTTATAAAAAAAGTCCTAAACAGAAATTAACACTTTTACCATTATAAAGGAATGTATCACCAATTAAATATTTACGACAGTTAATAATTTGACAACATTGGAAATCAAATAATTCCACAGATGGGTGATCCAGCAACTACTATTAACTTTTCGTCTGACATAATGAAACATTTGAACGTTTACCGGTTTACATACCCTAATCGACTTGTTTCATGTCTTGAACTTTGTACACCAGTCAGTTTAAAACAGATCTTTCTTCCAATGACACGATTGCAGATCTGGTGTAAATGAAGCAGTGTCGTATTGTCGACTTAACTCCAGAGAAGGTGGCATTCGCAAGCAAAAAATAAAAAGTATTTATGTACAGTATACGTTGACAGAGATCTGATATCTGACTTGTAGAAACAGAGGGGAGCATCAGGCAAAACCAAATGAAGAACTACATTATTAGCTCCATGGTTTTCCAAGGTGATATGTGCACACCAACACACACAAACTGAATATTGTACAGTAGTTCAGAACATGAAAAGTAATCAAATATATAAATAATATCAATACAATGTTACCTAAATGAGTTTTGTAAAGTAGAAATGACCAGGACTTTCAACCAGTTTCAACATTTTTTCTTTTAAACCGTAGCTGACCCGGAAACAAATACGTAGGAGAGTCAATGTAAAGCCTCTCAATGATAGCTGCACTGGGATAGTGGGGCTTAGAATCCTCCATAGGACGTAAATATAAGGAGTTTTTTTGTCGCATGGCTGATGTTTGTAACATTTCGTGCCTAACATGTGACATCTTAATTTTTGCTTTTGTTATTAATTATTATTATTATTATAATAATACATTTTACGCGAGGGGAGTGGCGATTGAGAACTCATTGGTTCAGTGCGGCACTCACGCAGGAAAAGTGTGCTGTAATCTTCATAGTACGTAGTAGTATCACTCAAGCAATGTCACAGTAACAAATTGAATTGAAACAGGTTGCATAGACTGTATCACGGAAGCCAATGTCATTTCTATTAAATACACAGCTCAATCAATATAATAACACCAAAATAATTTAGGTGCCACGTTAGGGCGCCGCAGCCAAGCCGCGGTGCGCTACACACTCAAGCACCTTATACACAAGCAGAGTTGAGGTGATTTCGAGGTGTTACCCAGCCGTCATGTAACGTGATGTGAACTTGAAAACTATCACAATCGAGGGGATTTAGGTACCTGACAACACATGCCAAATTTATTGGGGTACGACCATTCCTTCTTGGTGAAAAAATGTCTTCAAACATGCTCAAAATCACTTAAGGATGTTAGCTACTGCTAGCTACTGCTAACATATAATACGTCGGCCCGCGATTCTGACCAGACGGGTGGGGCTACAATGTTCATATTTTACATGGACATTAAGGTTATAGAAATATAGTCTCTTTTGAAAAAAAAAGTTGAAAAAGTTTGTTGGAAGGCTTCCAAATAAAGGTTTTAAAATAAGCCTTAAACACTTGGCATATAATCAACAAGTAACCATAGTTACTTGACACTTGTTGACGGTATAAGCAGAGTTAGGCGGGAAAGTGCGATACGTAAACAAATGGCGGACATTTAAAATTTTTCTTCTTTGTGTGGAACGAGAAAAGGTGTCATTATACTCTCATAAAACAAATCAGAAACCGTCCCTGGCCTAGGCCCAGATGAAGAAAATTATTTATAATACAACAGTGTAGGTCTAAAGTTCCATTAGGCTATAGGACTAGATAAATAAATACATGTTTGACAAGCCCTAGGCCTTTCTTAGCCAACCCTAGGCCAGCACAACCTTGTTTTGACACTTCCCGCACAAATAACTAGTTTTGATTACTACAAGCCTAATGCAGATAAACAATGGTATGATAGTCCTAGGCTATTCCAAAATTTACGGCAATAATAAGCTTTTTCTTTACTTTTAATAAACTCACGAAATCTCCTGTCACTTTTAATAAAAATGTAAAACAAAAGATGGTGAAAATTTTCAATATTCTTCTGATTATCTGATGATTTACATGGCTGTGGGTCAAGGCCGTCTAGATATATCGCTTCCCTCGTGTGGGTGCAGTGAAATAGGTGTAAAATTACATTAGTTGTGCGTTTGTTGTTACATGGGAAAGTTTTAATAGGATGTGAGTTGCCTAGACTTAACCAGTCCTTATACCGTCGTTATACCATGGTTATACCACCTATACCCAGGATGTACATGAATCCGGGCCTAGATATTTTACATCCTATTGTTATTGCTAATACCATAAAAATTAAATCAACTTTGATAAAAATATTATATTTTAACAAATAATTTTGTAATGGAACTTGAAAAAGTAATAAGATCACACACATAACAAAAACTTGTAGAAATACAGCCAAACCTTACACACTCAAAAGGAATGAGATCTAAAAAAAGGGCCAAGCTCATCTACCCTTCCACATTTGCGCATTCTTAATTCATAAACGTACAGTGTCCCATAACAGCATCCTCGAAAAGCTTGGCAAAATAGAATTTGCATGTTTACGTTTAAATTAATTACAAAAAAGAACTTGGATAAACTACTACGTTAAATTAATAATCGCAAATTCTATTTTGCCAAGCTTTTCGAGGATGCTGTTATGGGACACTGTACGTTTATGAATTAAGAATGCGCAAATGTGGAAGGGTAGATGAGCTTGGCCCTTTTTTTAGATCTCATTCCTTTTGAGTGTGTAAGGTTTGGCTGTATTTCTACAAGTTTTTGTTATGTGTGTTTAACAGATTTCTATTCCTTTTACCCAATGTTCAACAAAATGTAAACAGTGATTTTATGCCAAGTTCAAATTGCCATTTTCCGAGCACAACTACTGTAGTTTAAAATATCATTAGCACTACAACTTACCTCAAATAACACAATAACCAAACTATGAGTCATAAAGCCACAGTATCTTGTTTAATTGTAAATATGTACTACATTTTCAATTTTAATATCATGCTACTGGTACTTGAAAGTTTTATCTAGAGACTCAGGCCACCAGCAGAATCACACTTATGCACACACGTGTACAAGTTTCTGGCTAGGCCCATCGAGTTGTAACCTCTCAAGTAGATACGACAAGGAAAACTTATTATTGAGTATTGAATGTGAAGAAGAAGAAAGGACCCCTATGATTTAAAAACGGCAATTTTGTCGTCTTACATCAAGTCTTTGGCACATTTTCTAATTTCAAATTTAAACAGGAAATATTATTTTATTATTATAATGGTCTCTATTTAAATAGAGAAAAATAATATTGAAGGAACTAAATAATTTATAAATATTAAGTACAGTACTTTAAATGGTTAGGGTTAGTATTTAGTATACTCTTTAGTTCCTCGAATCTCAGTTTACTACTATGAATGAGAATTGAACGGCACAAAACAAAATGTGACTATGATAGATAAGAATTGTGCCAGCACAAAGAAACGTTAGATCTTACTATCAACCAAAAGAAAGGCACGCTGGGCCCCGGGGACAACAATGAGAAACGGATTGTGTTTAACCGCACTCATTTTTACATAATTTCTTCATTGTATTGTATTGTATTTGTTTGCAGCTGTTGAATTACATTCATGATGTCGTAGCAAGCGCGAGCATCGTAGCATAAGCATTGCCCAATTGCCGTTTGGTGAAGAAAAACAAGCTTTAACACATAGGAGAATTCAGGGAATGAGTATTATATGTAGTACCAATGAGCAATACATTCCTACAATCTGAAGAAAAACCATTCGTTTGGGCACCGATTCTCAAATATGTTCCAGTCAAAATACAATATATATATTTCAAATACATACCCTACTCAATATTAAAGAATACCAATTAAAGCCACATCCCTGCACACAGTGTAAATATAATTTAAACTACCGTAGATAGCTAATTTTTTCTACTCACACCTTTTGACTAGTGCATTCAATTGGGCTTTGCAGCCGTAGGTTGCGCCACCCAATACGTACTGACTTACTTCCCGTGGCACGGCAGTGTGGCACAGTGGCGCTACGAGTGTGAGAAAGTGGCGGTGCAAAGCCCAATAGTGACACACAAAGTAAGAGAACTTTGGTGTCTTGCGTATACTAAATTTACCTCACAAAATGAGCAGCAATTGTTTGAAAGAATCTAAGATCACTTCTAATGATAATTAAATAGAGAAATTAGAAATGCGCATCTGTGCTCAACAACCTGCACTGTTAATGTTATCTGCGAGTCGGGTGACTCAATACAGAGAGAGGGATTATTATTATTTCAATGTTGAAAGATTAAACATGTTATTATAATTTATAACAAAGAATGACGAATGCAAGAGTAACCGAATATAACCGACATACCCAAAACAATACTTGTAAAATATAGTACAGTTATCACTTATCACTTGGGTAAAGTACGGGTAATTTAGCAATCGTAGATAGATACTTTACCTACATAGAAGACAAACATTACTTGTGCAAAGAAATGAATCATTAATGATACATAAATATAATATAATAATGAGATTAAGCTATTGCTCGTTATGACTATATAGGTCTACACCGGTTTACTATAACACTTGTGCCTTAACTCTTATACGTTACATTATAAAGAATTGCTGACTTCCTTTCACATTTCTACTTGAGAAAAGAATGGAAGGAGTTAAACTTTTACATTGAAATTGTAATTTACATGCGACAAGTCAGTTTATGTTTTAGTCATCCACTAAAAATAGTTCTAGTAACTGAGTTTGTATTTATATAGCCCATACAAATTTTATTTATTTATTGATGAGGGTTTTATTATTGATTTAATTTTAGTATTGAATGACAAATAAATAATAAATAACCCGCTAGCTAATTTCTTTTTCGGAGAATTCTCTCGTTTCATGATAAAATCTATGTTAGAAGTATTGTCTCCCTTGAGCATTATAGCTAGCTAGACAGTGCCAAGTACAATGTGGAGTAATAACATCCTACGTGGGGCAACTAGGATAGTTTGCTGCTGAGTTTAGCAAAGACATTAAGAACTATATCTCAGATGCAAAACAAATCTCCCCTTAGCACTTTGATATTCTAAAACCAAGACAATGTTACTCACAACCACCACTCAAGACTAGCGACTCTACTCTAGTATGTAATCGTCATCACCAGCGACTTTGGTCAACAAAACCAAACTTTAGCCATTCACAATAATAAGTAAATTATGTACTCTACTTTCACATATCAAAACCCTATTTCGATTTGATTTTCAAGTTTGGTGATTGACAAGACCACGCACATCTACTTCATGCACAGTTTTCACACATACCAACTCGAATCACACTTATTGGCTCTAGTGCAAATCTAGCCAAGACTAGTGTATATATATATAAACTATAAAGTAGTACATAGTATATAATGTAAAGAGAGGAATATAGAAATACCGATAGTAGAGGTAGCATATTCCAGTTTCACACTTTCTTGTTAGGAAAGTGATATTTCCAACTCAAACTCAAGATGCTAGTTGCACTCAAGCCCAATTGCCAAGGCAAAGATCAAATTATGTCATCTGGTCTTTGTCAAAACAGTCAAACCGAGTGATACATATGGTACAAGATTGGTTTCATACTCGTTTGCAAAGACTAATAGTAATTATCAAGGCACTACAAAAACACTTACAAACATTACATTATTCATGTAAGCATACAAATAAATTATCTTGAAATAATATGAAAACAAAAAAGAGGATATAAAGGCTAGAATAATAATAGAGCCAAGCAATGACTGGTGTAGGTACTAGCACTAGAGTCTTGGCTAACGTGCCGTTGCCGTGTGTGGCAAGTAGTAAAACATTATGGTTTGTGACTACTGTCACAATTCACAAAATAAATGAATTCATTTAATCATTGCAGGACACTTAATTGTGATTGTCTTATATTTTGTTCTTATTGTTTGCATTTGCATTTAAAAGTAAGCTACCAGACAGTGACCTAAGTATTCTTACTTTTATTTCCTTGAGAAGTTGCGTTGCAGGTGACAACATAACCTCACTACCGCTGACAAGAAAGTTGCGTTGCAGGTGACAACATAACCTCACTACCGCTGACAAGAATTCGTACTCCAATAGGTGCCTAATAGGGATGTGCAAACGTTCGAAATTCGAACTCAAACTTGAACTTTTTTTAAGTTCGAGTTCGGTTCAAGTTCGAAAAAAAAGTATGAAGTTCGATTTTTAAATTTTTTTTTACATATTATTTGATATGTCAAAAAATGGTTTTCAGATTACAGGAACAAATTTAAAAACAAAAAAAATGGATGGTGGAGGTGCCGGTCCAGACTTATCACTATTTTACCTATTATGACGGTTTGATATACCTTTAAGTTGGATTCGAGTTGGAGTTCGATACAGTTCAAAATTTTTGTAAAGTTCAAAGTTCAGTGTTTTTAACTGGGAAAGTTCGAGTTAAGTTCGAAAGTAAAAAAGCGGGTTCGCACATCCCTAGTGCCTAAATATGTTTCCTTATTTTATTTTGTATGTATACAAAATATAAAGTGGGCTAGGTAAATATGGCTTAGTGTTCAGTTGGAATGTTTGTCTATACTACCCTAGTTGTTTTGTATACGAGTAGTTCATAAACAAACAAGAATGTTTAAAACCAAACAAATACCATACATAGGCAACTAACTGTGTCTAGACCTACACTTTCAAAGCTCATGGCAAATAATAAAAGTGCCATAGAATAGTTTGTGTTTCTACTTTCTAAAGTTCTAATGATATCTCTCACAGCAAAACATAAATCATAAATGGAAATAATTTTTTTAAATTACCCCTGATGATAGATACCAATCCCATCTACACTACTAAAACCAAAACTAATAAAATACAACAATAATATCTATCTATACTAATTGAGATTCTAAATACCTGGTATTCAAACATAAGTTGTTTGTCAGTTAACATAAAAGAGTCCATTACAAACGTTTGTAATGTTTAAGAAACTGAGTTTTCTCTACTAATGAAACTATGAATAGGAATATTATAATATCCTTAGAGACTTATGCATAGGTTTTGTTAAAGCTTTGCAAACACCATGCACGAGATTGGATTTACAATCGAAGTTTGCTCTAACCGGGATCTACACCCATCATCACCAGCCACCGACACGGTAAAGTGATCTCTTTCTTTGGTCTTGTGGTTCACGTACCGGAGATCGTGCGTACCACAGAGAGAGATCACGCTCACTTTACAGTCAGTTGAAATCAAAGTCTTATCTTGCAAAACGTTTTAACGTCGGCGGGTGTTTTAAGGTTTAGGATTTCCTTTTAATGACTCGAAAAATCCTATGGAAGGTAGCAAAAGCAGTTTCCAGTTTATAATATATATTTTAAAAACAAACATTAAATCAGCTAACTATTTACTTTTGTTGTCATCAACTGTGAATTGGTCTTGACCACAATGGTGATTGAGCTATGATAGACACTTGTAAACACAGAAATTCAGGTAGTTTTAACACTAACTTAACCCTTTTCTTGTAGTCCTAACTTGTATTTTTTGTTACAATATATAACCTTTGCCAGTTAAAACAAGAATTCAATTTTGTGTCTATTTTAAAACTCATCACTCATCAGCAGTTTTTGAAGAACAGAAGCATTTGCAATGGAATTTTTTCCATTTAAAAAACTATTTTTAAACATAAGTGCCGAATTTGATAGAAAAGTTGGTACGAATAATCAAAATATTTTATGCATGTGTTATCGATGTATGTGATGATAAAATCAATAAATTTGCCCATCCTTAGTGCAATGGGCAAGCAAAGGATCCAGTATGTACGTCTGGAGAGTCTGGGTTTGAGACCCCGATGAGAAATCATCACATGAAAATGTGATCAATAAAAGTTGGTGTGATATCAAATGGGGGTGATTGTTTGCTTTCACATGGAAAACTATGCACAACTCTCATAGTAGGACCTGCAAGTATAAACATAGCCTGAGGCAGCCGTCCCCTGTGAGTGCCTGTGAGTTTGCTTGCGAAGTCAATCATTCGGTAAAACACGTAGTAGTACACGAGTACACGGCAACTGAACAGTTGGTTCGAACCCGCGACATGAGACGGCCAGCTCAACAAGTACAAGTAATCTGACCTAAAACTAAATGTTTGCACGGTTAAAAGTCTATCGTTTTGATATTGTCCTATGTTAAAATATTCAATACGCAAGTGAAATGTAATGTCTTTTCTTAAAACTAAAACAAAGAAGTTTGTAAGAGTTTGTAATGTATAAACAGAGTAAACAAAAAATTAAATTATGTAGAGCTAAATTCAAAATCAGCACAATATTATTTATTATAACCAATCAATGAAATACTATTACATCCTGTTACTATAATTAACACTATTACAAATATTACTCTACATAATGTTCATAACATTCTTAGTTTTGTTTGTGTAAAGTAAATGTAAAGTGAGCATGTCAAAAAGAGTATTTTCTTTTGCAATAAAAAATATGGCAGTGAAAAACTAATAAAAACACAGTAATCAACACATTATAAAACTTGATTGGCAGAAGGTGAATAACGCTAATTTACTGTTTGTTCACTTGGTATACGGACCTTGGTATGTGGAGGCTGTTAATCATGAATATCTGCATATAATTTTAAACCGCTTTTGGCTTGTATTCTAATTCTTAATTAATTAATTGAGCTATTCCCCTGTTACTAGGGATGACATCGGGTACTCGGGTACCCGACTCCTACCCGACTCTTCGAGTCCCCATTTCGATCGGGTATTTTTTTTTTTAAAAAATTAAAAGAATGAATGATTGTCTTTCTTAAACTAATATCAAAACGTAAATGAATAGCGAAGTCTTAATAGGGAGTACAACAATAGCACAATTATTATCAAGTGAGGGTAGGGAGTGGGGATGGGATAATCCGTGCATATTGACCGATAAAATCGTTATACCTACATAAATCATTTTTAGTTGTGGTAAGTAAATGTAAATTATTAAAAAGTATTTATTTTAGAGTCAGATGTAAAAGTAGCGTGAAAAAAATAAAAAAAAAAAAAAACATGTATAAATCTGATGCAACGGTCAAGGCTAATCTGGTTGACTTATACGTACCATTATATGAGCCTGTTAATCAGAATATTTGAATTATAAAAAAATTTCTGACTTTGTACTAAATTAGTACTTAATTTAATTATTAAGACACCTATACTATCATGATCATCTTAATTAACATAATTCTGACATTGCAAAAATAGTCCTACATACCTCAATCCGTTATGCGCCATACTCATATCTGTGTCTGGGGGAGAGGTAGAAATAATCCGGGGTAGCTTTGCCGTTACAAGGCAAGGCCACATGATTTTAGTCTTACTTACTAGTTAGTTCTTTACTACTGTACTAATTGTACTAATTACTAATGTGTGTATAGATAGAGAGTTGAGACTTGGTGTATAGAGAGAGTAAGAAAAAATAATATAGTCTACTAATATAAGAGATAATGAGAATCTAGACAGGTTGAACTAATCTTTGAGTATTACAGTCAATCCTATATCCTAACTTATGTCCATCAACACCACAGCGTAGATAAAGACTGATGAATTACCAGAAACTAGGGCTGGGCAAAAAATTCGATATTTCAATACGATATCGATATTTTGCTTCATATCAAAATATACACAAAACATGCTAAATTTAGTAATTTTGGTGGAGGTGCCGGGTCATAAAACGCAATTGTGAGACCGTAAAAGTTGTTATGCGTTTTTGGTGATACCTTATCAACCCTATTTGGCCACAAATCATAAAAAATAGGATCATACTCTTATTTTTTAAATACGTATATTTTCATTATTTTGGAATTTTCTGGGTATTTTTTTTATTTTTACTAACAATAACATTTCGATACATCGATATCACATCAACATTTTTAGTGTGATATCGATGATTAAAATATGATGTCATAGCCCAGCCCTACCAGAAACTTCTTTCAATAGGTGACAACTACAAAGTTAAATTATTAAAATGCAATCGGTAAGCATATCATATCGTCACAATGTTTTTACTATTATGAACATATTGGAATCTCTTGTAATCCAATTTTTTAAAGGGGGGGGGGAGGAGAGGGGGAAAACATAATTACTTGGTTTTAAATGGAGTGATAATAAACCCATTACCGGTACATAGCTACAAAGGAAAATATTAAATTAATGCTAAACTGTCAGAGATTAAATGCTTCATATACAGTATTGTACAATCTGCACCTAAAAAGGTGTATCTATCTAGATATTTTCTATGTCATGAAGTTGAGTATACAGTATTATTCTACAAAAAATAGGATAACTTTAGTTAAGTAGGCATAAGATATTTCTCTAACAATCCTTAGTTATCGAATCAGTAGAGGTGTGGAAAAATCAAAGTAACAATAAGTGCGATAAAAAGATAATTCCTTCAAAATAGTTTTGTCTAGTACTAATTCTTTACGTTTGATGCAGGAAAGAAATAAGTCATATCGCAAAGTGTTGAAATGGGAATACGCCGTTAATTAGTGCTGCTCGAGAATCCCCGACCGCTTGACTCACTTGTACTTGGTGAGAAGACCGTCATAAGACACTCCACAGGGTTTCAGCATAGTAGCCCCAACTAAACGGTAAGTGTAAACTGGTACGGAAATCAGATTAAGTAAAGAACGAGTATTAGGCCTATATTTATAGAAACTAAAAGCGCAGACAAGTCAGATATTTTAATACACGGTAGCAGGTAGTTATTAAACTGTTCCTTTGGTAACTTCTAAATTATGTTTAGGAAACAATGAGATGAATGGGGTAACTTAACGACATTCCATACGCCTATTAACTATAGCTATTTCACCCTCTACAAGTGTAGCAAAGCAAGCAATGATCTGCCAGCTACTGAACAAACCAATCATGCAATCCATGGTCACTGTTATCTCTAGTCTCTAGAAATGGATCTATACCAGAATAGTTTACTGATTCCGTTTTCTTGTATTTGATTTAGGTTGTGCTTTTTACTTCAGGATATTTAGAGTTGTGATCAACCTTCCCCTGTTTTGATAACATCCGTAACAACTTACTAACAACACTACCAAGAGAAAAATGAACTTTTGTTAAATCTACACTACTAGAGCCAAAAAGAACCTACCACTAAATTGCACATATTTATCAAGTGATGCGATTCTTACACATTGGTTTACAAAGAAAGGCCAACGTTTGTAAAGCGGCAGCCAAACGATCAACAAAGTTGACCAACTGCCCAACTTTATTGCTAGCACTGCCACGCGATACGATACGTGATACTTTGAAGAGATCTGATTGGGAGTTGCTAACTTTTATTGCCAAGTACTTCAGAATGTTTAACATTTTTGAGGTGTTGCGCAACTCAACTTGACCGTCTGGAGGACAGTCGGCAATACGCATGTTATCAAATGCACACATTGTTGGGCAACAAAGTTGGACAACTATGTCGATTGTTTGGCAGCCGCATTAGATGTACAGTTGACATACTTGGGAGTATTTAACAGGTGGCATGATGCGCTCATGCGGTCAAACCCAGACATTTGCTAGCTCGAGCGCTATGTTCCTGAAATATCAATATACAAATAGCAGAACAGTTTTAATTAATATATAAATACGTGGTATATATATGGTACCTATTCAATGCCCATAAACAGAACCCTACGCTAGAAACACTTGACTAAATACAAACGAGTCTTTGGACACACGTTGTACCTTGTATAAACTTTACAGCTAGTTTTGCTGTAACAACAACTAGGCTAATTATGCGCCAAAAATAAACCCAAGCGAGTCGTATAGTTACCCACCGTCTACTCTAGTTCGCTCAGCACAAGGTCCGCGGATCGAGGTAGCGACACTCGGGCCAGGTCGTCACACTTGCTCTCGGAACGTTTCAAACGAAAGCGGCCGTCGTTTACTATAAATAGCTTGGGTGTTTTGTTTTTTGTTAGTTTTTTACACACAAAGCTTAGTTTGTCTGTATATTACTTTTTGAGTTAGAAAAGGCCCACAAGGGAAAACGTTGAGTACGATCATAAAAATGAATGACCTTCAAACTGGTCATGGGGGATCAAAGAAAGGGTATTAATTGGACCCCCAATTTTTGCCTAATGATTCACATGTGTAATGGCCGCCATTGAAAGGTCAAGATGGTCAAAAGGTAATTATTCTTATCAGGGATGTGCGGTTCCAGGTTTTGGTTTCGGTTCCGGTTCCGGTTCCGGGTAGTAAAGTACCCGATTTTTCGGTTCCGGTTCGGTTCCGGTTTCGGTTTTATCAAAATATGAATAAAAATGTTATTTATGGATTACTGAGATTAACCACTTGACAACTGAACAGGCCTATGTAAAAACATACAAATATCTACAAAATTGACAAATAATAGAAGTCTTTACGTGTATTATGAATGATAACACAAAATATTTACGTAACAGGACTAAAATATCTATAAAAGTCCAGCGCCGTTGCTGCATCGTGTGTTAGCCCATAAGCGTAATGAGTGCGAGAGAGATAGCTGCGGGGCGATGTAACTCGTCATAGCCAAGGCCGGCTGGCTGAGAGGCGGGCCGGGGCGTGCGCACATCGATGCGCGTACGATCCACTTCACAGCTGACTGTTGACGGGTGGGGAGGGTGGGGAAGGTCGACTGAGAGGTGAGAGGGGACATGCGCCGAACCAAGTGCGCGCTCGATCCACCTGGACCGGCTGACTGTTCAAGTTGAAAACCTTCTACTGGCGAGAAGTCGTGACTTGCGCGCGCGATTCAAATACCCGAAAACCGAACCGAAGTCGGTTCCAAATTGTCGCGCTTCGGTTCGGGTATTAAATACCCGAACCGACCCGAAATTTCGGGTACCCGCACACCCCTAATTCTATCTTATGTGACACATACTTAATATTAAGTAGAGTATGTGGAATGGTTGATGGCCTAGTGACCAGTGGTGTTCTAGTCTATAACATTTTGCAACCATTTAAGGATAAGGGGACTTATTAGGCTTATGCAGGCTGTGATTCTCTTAAAAATATATTATGTTACTTAACCTTGATTTTAGCAACAAGAATAATTCAGTGGTTCAATTATCATAAACGGTAATCATCATGATGTACAGATTAGTCAAGGTACATGTTAGTAGTGCCTAGGATGTCAATCATCCATGAAATCAGGAATTAGTAAAGAGGTCACCAACCATATTCTTTCCCAGCCTGGGACCAGTTTTCCAACATAATTAACTTGATTTGAAAATTAGTAGGCTCATTTAAAAATAAATTGCTTTACTATATTATTCAGAGGACGGAAGTACAGAATTTATCAATATGACGTAAATTAAGAATTGGAATAAAATGTGATAGTGGTAATTTTAAGAGTAAGACAATCATGTTACTTTATATCATGACATGATTCATGATTGATATCCTTATATTAAGGGCAAGGATCACCAACAATATTAGAACCACGCAAAATAACCTTATTTTAGTAATAAGTATCTCTAAAACTGTAACGTAAAATCGAAAAAAGGGCTACTAGGTCTCACGTTTTCGTTAGAACTACACTTTGCATGAGAAATTATTCAAATATTGTAATCAGTAGCGTTTTTAATTACGGAATACGTAAATTTAATTTAAACCTTGATTAAAATCATTACTGGTTACAATATTTGTAAAAGGTTTAATGCCAGATATAGTTCTAACCAAACCACATGGGACCTTGTATCCACTTTTTCGTTTTTGTGTAGTGTTATGTGAGTTATTACTAAAGTAAGGTTATTTTGCGTGGTTTTAATATTGGCGGAAGTTCTTCCTCTTAATTTAATATGAAGGTTGTTATGAAAGTTTTTATTTTATTCGACTATATTGACATTGAGGTGTTACGTAAAAATAGTGTAGTATTACATGGATTGATGAGTTTTCAGCGCTGACACGCATTAGTTTTCCAACACACAATAGAAATAAAATGAGTATTTACAGAACCAGACGGCCTTGACTAGGTGTGACGACCTGGCTTCCCAGTGAATGCAGAGACCCAGCGGATACTTTGGTATTGCTCAAAACAACTATCACCTATCACATAGTTTCATAAGGCTGCGTTGCGTGACCACCAATACTGTGCAAAACCACTACTAATTTCATACAATCTTGAGCATTTGTTAATTGTAAAGTAACGTAATATGAGTTTCAGCTACAATTTTAAAGCACCATAAACTTGTCTAGAAAGTCAGCGCGCGCGTGTTTGCACAGGATCGGCGCCCGCTCAGCAGCTACCACGTACCGCTCTTCTCCTATCAAATAGAACAAACGTGAATGTTGCAATAATTAAACACGTGTTCAGTTTTGAACTGAGTTCTAGTGAGCAATGGTTAGAGACTAGTAACTGCCGGTTGGTTTACTAAGGGGGCGGAGCTTTACAATTACAATACTTGCGTAACTGCTCGAACTTCTCGTAGACGCAGTGAGCTGCAGACCCGTAGCGGTTGATTCGGCTGATGTCGGACGTCTGGAATCGATAACACACAGTCAGTGGCGCTCGAGTTAAAACAGCGTACTCAGTTCCTAAGTGTCAATGTGACGACAAGACTTAATGAAGTTCTCAGTAAGTCTGTCGTCACATTGACACTACACCTTGATAATCACCGGCTATATTCTCTTATATTTACATTGGAGAATAAAAGACAGGTTGTAGTACCGAAGCCATTAGGCCTCTATACTCAACTACTACATTAACTGTTAACTTATCATAGAACCAAGTTTAGCTCAAATCATATTATTCGTTATCAGAAATTATTTATACCACAATAGAAGAGTGTACGTCAGTATCAAATTCCTTGACAACAATGCAAAGGAGAGTTTGTTTGTTCTCACAATAATTTATTGTACAGAGGCTAGCAGACGTGTTGTGGTTGTGGTTTACTGCCAACCTTAAATACATAAATGATTATATTTCGATCAACTGGAAATACAGGAAATCCTATGAAAAATGTAAATTCCAAACCTTCCAAAGCTAAGCGGTTGCTTACCTGCACGGCAAAGGTGTCTGGCTTCACGTTGTAAGTGAGCGACGCCTCGAACAGCCCCCCTCCTGGCTCCGTGGCGACCTTCACTTGGAACATCTTGTGCGTGATGGCCGTCTTGTCGGACATGTCGCCGACGAAGCCGTCAGAGTCCTTGTTCTTCCGGTAGCGCAGCAGGCCGCGCGTGGGCAAGAGCTGCGCGGCCCACTGTACGTGAACCACGTGCAGTTCCGCGCAGATGTCGCGGTAGTCGTGCGTGTACCTGAGGGCACGCGAGAAGCTTTTATTTATAGGTATTCAGACAACAATAGGGCTGGGAAAAGTGGTGAAAATACCTCCTTGGATCAGAGTTGATCAAGTACCGTACGGTGGGCCTAGCCCTAACCTTCTCCAAGGGAATAAAAAATAAAGTCAAATTAGGGTAGGCCTAGTCCTAACCCTCTACCTTTATTTAATTATTTTATTTTAAAATTTTGATAGTAGTTCGAATGATAAATGGATTAACTAATTGTTTGTGTATTTTGAATTAATAACTATAAAAAATGTGTAAAACTTTTCATCACCAATGAAATTTGTGTTGTTAGTTTTTAGATATTTATAAAGTTGTTTTAAGGACCTAGGCCTAAGTCACTTGTTAGGTGGAAGAATGATCTGTAATCGAACCTCCATTTTTGTTTTTGTCCTTGATTTTCATCTGTAATTCATTGTACAACAAAAATAAAGACCATCTATCTAACCAAGTACTTGGGTCAAGTAGGCCTAGTCTATGTTAAGTCTGGACCGGCACCTCCACCAACAAAGTAACCTAAGACGTGAACCGGCCCAATCACCATTGCCTCAATTTTGTTTCGTTAACCAAAACCCGACCTAACCCGAAATTGACGGTGCCCACACACCGCTATTTTTAACCCCAGATGCATAATTGATGTCACTTAACAATGCCTCAATTAGTGTTTATCTTTAAATTTTGCATAATTATTAATTTGTTAGTAAATTAGATTGGAGAAGGGTTGACAGGTTGGGAAAGCAAAGAGAACATAAATCCCAGCCTGAAGGGCTGGGGGATGGGATGGGATGATGTGTTAGTAAATTAGGTACCTACCTATGTCAGGTTTCATCTCGGACAAAATTTTTACTTTAGTGGGTAGCAAAACAACCAAAGTGAAATAAAAATAAGAAAGTGTCAGCCATCTTAGTAATTTTTTGTTTGAAGAGAAAGCAGTACCACTGCTGCCAACTTTTGGTGGAAAAGTTTAACTGTAAAAAAATCAGCTGATTAGTTAGCCACTGTCCCAATGAGCCTATGAACTGTCCCATTTATGCACCCTCTCTCCAATAAAAGTTAAATTACAGGATAGGAAGGACATAGTTAAGATGGTTTGGACATATGAACCAAATGGGAAGATAGGATGGCCAAGACAATGTATGAACGAAGGATTGAAGAAGGGAGAAGAAGACAGGGTAGACCAAGGAAAAGAAGGAAAGACAATATTGCAGGGGACTTGGATGCAAGAGGAGAGAGCTGGGAAGATGTGGAAGTGATATAAATTTGGTTGCTAAACCCAAGCAGGACACGGCAAGATGGCAAGTGGAAGTGTCTGGGTCCGAGACTGACCTGTTGATGTGCTCCACCAGTGCGATGCCCGCTCTCGCCACCAGGGGGTCGCTGAGGCTGACCTCCTCCCAGTCCAGACACGCGCACCAGTGCGGCTCTATGAACGCGTCTGCGCAGGTTCTCTCCGGAGGGACCTCCTGGAAGAGCGCGATGCTCCGGTTGATGACGCTGCCCCTCCCGGCGCCCGGGAACCGCAGCACCGCGCTCAAGGTCGCGTAGATGTCGAACGGCGTCGTCAGGCGGTGGGAGTTGGTCCGGAAGTTCGCCACGGCCTCCGGGTGGGACTTCTCGAACCAGGGCGGGAACACGAAGGTGAAGAACGGGAGGCGCTCCTCTTGTTTCCCCTGAAGCGTGTTGCGGATGTTGGTAAACCTGGCGACACATAGACACCGTTAGTGTTGCGGATGTTGGTAAACCTGGCGACACATAGACACCGTTAGTGTTGCGGATGTTGGTGAACCTGGCGACACATAGACACCGTTAGTGTTGCGGATGTTGGTAAACCTGGCGACACACATAAGACACCGTTACACCTTGATGGCGGGGCCCCCGGTACGAGTAACTTTGAATCCAAAATGGCTGTATTATTCAATTATTAAACTGTGCAGTTAAATAAAAAAACACAAGAAAAGGAAACAACTTTTTAGATTGTTCATAGTTCATAGTTCAGTTCTTTATTGTACATAGGTATTATGTGTGATAACACTTATACATGGTACATGGTCAGCAAAATATTGGTTACAGTAACATTTACAGTAAAGCATTAGCTTACACGGTAATACAATTAAAATTACATTCGAATTCGCTTTTGAGCTAACACAGATGGCTATCACAGATACAGATGAACATGCTTAAAATAAAATAAAAAGGTGATAAGAAAAGAACTGACTGGCACAAGGTTAGTGTTCAAATAAGTCATTAATGCTGTAAAAAGCCCTTGTGGTTAAAAAGTTTTTTAAAGTATTCCTAAAATCGCGTGAGTTTTCAATTTCGGTAATATGTTTAGGAAGAATATTAAAAATCTTTGCGCCGAGGAAGTCTGGACTCTTTTGAGTTAACTCTAATCTGCGAGGCAGGACTTGTACATTCTCACGATTTCTGGTGTGATGGCTGTGGATGTTGCTGTTAATTTTGAGTCTCCCCAGGTTAGACTTGATGTGGCAGGCGACTTCCAGGATGTAAAGGCTGGCAACTGTTAAGATATTTAGTTGATAAAAAAAACTGCCGACATGATTGCCTATTGCTAACTTGAAGTAAAATTCTGATTGCTTTTTTTTGAAGGATAAAAATCTTATTAAAATTGCGAATAGAAGAAGAGCCCCATAGTAATATGCCGTATCTTATAAGCGATTCAAAGTAGGGCATGGTAAACACAAAGTGCTGCTTCAAGTGAGATACATTGTCTAATGACCCTAATTGCATAGCAAGCTCTGCTCAGTCTACTAGCTAATTTGTCTGTATGAGATTGCCAGTCCAAGCTGTTGTCAATACAGAGACCAAGAAAGTCGAGCTCGTCACACTGCGACAATAGAATGCCATTTAGCCAAACTGGAAATACAGTTGGTGTCCTGGTAGCTTGACGTGGATGAATAGACATAAGGTGAGTTTTCTCTGCATTCATAACAAGGCTCTTCCTGCTTATCCAATTGGAAATGCGGCAAGTGGCTTGATTGGCCATTTCGGTCAAAGCATCGCTTTTGGGCTTCCTTAGCGAGATGGTGAAGTCGTCCGCAAACATAATCACAATAGCTTCAGGGACTGCACCAGGAAGATCATTAATATACACAATGAACATGATGGGGCCCAAGACGGAGCCCTGGGGAACCCCCATGTTGATCACCCTATGGTTGACCTGGAAACAAGTGACGTCCATCGATCTGGCTGGTGACTTCAACGAACTGACTTCTGCCGCTCAGATACGATCGAAACCAGTTGAGTACAACGCCCCGAATGCCATAAGTCTCCATTACCAAAAGCAGCTTTTCATGGTGAACTAAATCAAATGCTTTAGACATGTCGCAATAAATGGTTAGATTGTCGTCGGCTGCCTCCAGGGAGTCCAGGATACCATGTATATAGGTCGTGACAGCACGGGTCGTGGACAAACCTTTTCTGAAACCGAATTGGTTGGTGGCTAAGATATTGTTACCTTCGAGATAGCATACAAGTCGTTTTTTTATTAGGGTTTCAAAAATTTTTGAGACGCATGACAAGAGAGCGATTGGTCGAAAATTATTAGCATCAGTCTTATCTCCTTTCTTGTGTAAAGCTATGGTCTTGCTCACTTTCATTCCAGCAGGGAAAATGCCCTGTTCCAAAGATGCGTTAAATATGTGAGCTAACACACCGGAAACCTGTAATGCGCATGCCTTAAGAGCAACAATGGGGATACCATCTGGGCGGTTGAAGATTTGGCCTTTGACGAGCAGATTGTATCTTGCACTTCGTGGCAGGTGATGGGTATCCAAAACATGGAGGACTGCTGCGTGTTTTCGAGTGGTTCTGGATCAGTGATAGGTCTGATAGGTGTAGTCTGACTATCCAGCAGCAAGCGAGGTGCGCTGATGAAAAAAATCGTTTAGTGTCTCTGCTACATCCACAGGGTTGGTTAGCAGTTCCCCTCATGCTTAATGTTAATATTGACGTGCTTCTTTGGGCCTTGAGTCAAAAGGTTACAGCGTCCCATGTGGCTCTGCCTTTGTTGCTCGCGTTGTTAACCCATGTTCTGTAAAACAGCCCCTTGGCATGTTTGATGGATTCTTTGTAGATCTTTAGAAATTGATTGTATTCAGCTTTGCTCCGATCGTCCCTCCTAACGATAAACTTGTTGTAGAGATGAACCTTGGTAAGCCTCATATCCCGGATCTGGTCGGTGACCCAGCTCTTGAGTTTACACTTGGGCCTCGTATTTTGGAAATAGCAATATTTGTTGAGACGGGACAAAAATAAGTGGATAAAAGCGTTGTAAGCTTGGTCTACATCATGTTCCTTATATACAAAATCCCAAGTTTCGGTCAGAAAGCTGTGAGACAGCCGCTGCAGGGCTGGCCTCTTAAGATTCCTCCGGCAAACAGTTGTTGGTACTACACAGGTGCTGTGTTCGTTGTTACGTGAGTCAGCAATGCCGGATAGGCAAATGGCCGCATGATCTGATAAACCATTGTGGATTAGATCCGTAGCAAAGAAGTCTCCATTAATATTTGTAAAAATATTGTCAATTGCAGTTGCACTCTTTGCCGCAAGTCTGGTAGGTGACCCTATCAATGCTTCGTAATTGTACAGTGCAAGAGTGTTAAGTAGACTAGATGTTTCCGCATTGCAGTGCATGATATCAACGTTGAAGTCACCGCATATAATTGCTTTTTGACGTTTAGTACTGATAATGGAAAGAAGTATTTCCAGTTGGTTAATAAAAGCGCCGAAATTACTGTTTGGCGCACGGTATACCGTAACCACGATGGTTTGACCGTGTTCCATGGCTAACTCAATTGCTGCGCACTCAAAGATAGACTCGATACTCAGACGTGTCACTTCGTCGCATGCTCTAAAATCACGGTGAGTAGGGATGTAAATGCAGGCGCCCCCGCACTTCCTAAGCTTCCTACAAAAGGCCGAGCCCAGTGTGTAGCCCAGGATTTGGGTGACGCCCATAGCTTGTTCAGTGAGCCAGTGTTCAACAAGACACAATATTGGTGGATTGGCCCTGAAGCTGTCTAGCATTGCTTCAATGCTTGAAACCTTGTTTGTCAAACTGCAAATATTTTGGAAAAATATCGAGTCCTGTAGTTCTTGTTTTTTCCCTAAGTATGCAACTGGGGTAGGCGCGGCACACGAAAAGGTGATTTGAAGAAGTACCTTGTGACTGCGGTGTCCTTCGGCCAGTTTGAAGGGTCATTTAGAGTATTTGCAAGTGTTGTCGCTCGAGCTGATTTGGTCGCATGGCGTCTATACACATGCGCCGTATCAAGGGCACCGGGTGTGTCGTCTGTCAACCCTATAGTATGCAATCAGCGTTTGGCGGGGTGAGGGGGACACGTGGTTCACTGCTCTGCCACACCACAAAACATGACGCGCAAACGTTCAAACTATTGAGTGACGAATCGATTCCTACAATTTGGAATGGATCCAGACAGGAATCGAACCGGAATGTCATCCCTAGTATTTGTCAGACTTTTTTTATGTTGCATAATATGACGTTTAGAATACATTTAGAATTAAAATAAAATTATTTGCAAAAGATATGATACTTTAAAATGGCTTTACATCACGTATAAAGGAGAATATTAATCATGAGTGCTCTAATCTGTACGTTTGTCTAGGATGGTGGTTACGAACTAGGTACTCGCCTGCTACCGTGGTCGCTCATGACCACGAGCAGAGTGTTGTTCAGATGTCCCTCCGCGTTGAGGTTGGTCAGCCACTCAACCATGTCGTTGTCTGCCGCCCCGATCAGGTTCACCGCGTCGTGAGACAGCTCGCCGTGGAACACAAACATGAACTTGGGCTCGTCTCGGTACACTTGGAAGAAGTCCTTGGCGTAGTTCATGATCAGC
Organism: Sweltsa coloradensis; assembly: GCA_024449915.1. Taxonomy (NCBI): domain Eukaryota; kingdom Metazoa; phylum Arthropoda; class Insecta; order Plecoptera; family Chloroperlidae; genus Sweltsa; species Sweltsa coloradensis. The sequence continues at coordinate 54,916 of JAMZAV010000991.1, forward strand.
TGGAACAGACAAGTGTGGAACATGTGTGTGTTATCAAACTGTCAGATAGCAGGGAAGTCCCAGAACGTAAGCTGTGCTTGTGGACGAGACAGAAGAAGTGGGTAACCAAGGATTAGTTTATAAACAATATGGAGAAAGAGAATTCAAAGTGTAGAAAAGGTCTACTGGCTAGTTTAGCTTTATTGGAGAATTGACAGGATAGGAAAGAATAGAGAACATTATTATGTAAAAAATAAGTGAGTTGAAATGAAGTAAAGCTAAACGAATCCGACGATATTATTTGACGAGAGAAAGCAAACTTGCTAGGCCTTACACACTAACACAAGTGTAACACATTTTGGAGACCGGACAAAATATTGAATTGAAGATGGGCAAGGACCGACTGCGATGGAATGAACACATGAGAAGAATAGGATCCCAAGACAAGCATTTGAGTTAGTGAATGAGAGAAGAAGAGTGGGAAGACCTAAAGATAGATTGCTGGACCAGGTACAAGCAGATGTGGAGGAGAGAGGATAGGATTGGTCAGTGGTGGGAGATAGAGAGAGATGGTGGGAAGACAAGAAAAAGTGGAGAGTTGGTGTCGCGACAAGAGAAAGAAATACACAAAGATCAAGAAAATGATGTGCTGAACTTGGCAGACAGATACTGATTCCTGTGATGCCCAGGATCAATGGTGGAAACGCCCCTGTACCCAACTAAATTTGTGTTGGAATAAAGAGTAGCGATATATGCAACAATAAACTAACTTTCTCAAATATTATTGACTAGAGTAAGAATCTGTGCGCAGAGTCTCAAGTCATGAATTTTACTAAAATATCCCACGTTCTCGTCCATGCAAAATTCTCGCTTTCGTCTCAAGCCTGAAAAATCCCCGTTCACACAGTCACGCTCTATGATAGGAGGTAGTAGTAGCTAAAATGTGATGCAAGGCCTATTCTAATAGCTTGTGACATAACTAACTCTTATGAACATGATCGAAGAAATATAACATCAAAGACCTCTAGCTTACCTTGTGCCTGGGTATCGAACCCATGCAGAACTTGCGATGAGAAGAGAAGTCTCGCGAAGCTACGAGGTAGTACGGCCGCATGTAATGGTCAGTGGGCGGAGTGTTGAAACCTTTGAGGCGGTAGGTAAACGTGCCAGTGTTGGCACAGTCTTCAGAGAAGGCTGAAAGAAAAACAAACTCAATAGTTATTTTAGGAATATAAACCTGGGTAAAGTAATAAATATCAGATAGTCTATAGAGTTTCGAGGCAAACAAAGCTCACCAGTTTTAACCCATCGGCTTACCATTAAAAATTGCTGCGCAGTACCCCTCAAATCCATTAATTTTTTTACGAAATGGGGTGCGGAGTGCACCTCAGCGAAAAATTCACTGCTCCTACAAGAATAACCCGATTAACTTGAAATAAAAACTAAAATATAGCCTAAATAAATGTCTAGGGTGTATGAACTTTCCTACAAAATTTTCTTGGTGTCAAAATATCACACCCCTCATCTTCGTCATATCCTTCAAAGTATTGCAATTTGCCGTAGCCGCCATAGCACGCGCGCGTCGCCATACCGCCTACGAATGCAAACATAATCTTTCCTTCAAGCATATACAGGCTAAAACTTGACCGAGATACGAGCCAATGCATCGTTGGATGCAGCGAAGTGCGTAGAGTACATTAAGCGCAATCTTTTGGTGATTGGACGAACCATTCTCATACAATACAACGGCCGATAATGTAGCGCGCTGTTCCAGCCCGTCGATCCGACGGCCAGGTAAGTCGGCGCGCATTTTAAACAGCTCGTCGATTCGACCGGCGAGTAAGCCGATGGGTTTAGCGAGTATGGAATAATTCAAGAAAACTCTACAGAGATGTCCAGGCGTGCACACACTACACTAGTCTAGCTATTATGTTCACATTTTATCACTACTAGTTGTGTTATTATTGTCTTTCTTTAATGATTGCTACTTCAGCAAGGCAAACACTAAAGATTTTGAACTCCTCGATTGAAGGAATACTGATTAAAACAGTAGCTCTACAGTTAAACCCCGTTAATTCGAGCACCCATAATTCGAAAAGTTGTGTAATTCGTAGAATAACTCAGTTCCCGGCCAATAGTATGGGAACATACATGTTAAAGGATGTGTTTAAATCGAAATTTGATAACGTGTAATTCGAACAAATAATTTTCCCCGTCATTAAATATCCATTATAATTTGACTGATAATTCGAAACAGTTTTAAGCAATCGCAAAATCACAAAGACAGCAAACCTCCGTCAAAGCTTTGCCGCCGTGTAGATATTGCCTGCATCGTTCTGTACTGTGTCTAGCTGGAATGCCGCCCGGCCAGCTGGCTCCCTGCCCGCCCGCACCTCCCCTCACACTCCCTAGTCTTCTGCGCAGGCCCACTTCCCCTCGCCGCTACGAGCTAAGAATAGATTCTACAAGTTGAGTTTTGTTCGCCTGACGTCTGCCACTAGTCTGCTACTGTAAGTCGAGACGTGAACGTGTTGAATGCTCTGTTGTAGACAAGTGCGTCAGTGTTTGTTTTGCGTGTTGTTTAGCGATGGCTCCGCCAACTAAAAAGTATAAAACTCTGACTATTGCGGAAAAAGTTAAACTTTTAAAAGACATTGACAAAAAGGAGGAGAAGAAAGGTGCGTTAGCCCTTAAGTACGGAATTCCTAATTCGACTTTATCTACAATTATAAAAAATAGGGACAGAATAGAAGACGCTTTCATCAAGTGTGGTGGTAGCGGATGCAAAAGGCAGAGGCTACGTCCGGCGAAACATGAACAGCTGGAATTACAACTCTTCGAGTATTTTACGCAGGTGCGTAGTTCAAACATACCACTATCTGGTCCAATGCTAGTGGAACAAGCCCGTGAAATCGCCTTGCAATTAAATATCGATGATTTTGCGGCGTCAAGTGGGTGGCTTGATCGATTTAAAAAAAGATTCAATATCGTCTGCCTTGCGGTTTGCGGCGAGGCTCAAAGGGTGGACCAGAATGAAGTGTCAACATGGATTGAAGACCACCAGCACATATTTGACAAATACAGTGCGCAAAACATATTTAATATGGACGAGAGCGCTGTTTTTTACAATATGATGCCCGAAAGATCCTTGGCTATAAAAGGGGAGAAATGCCATGGAACAAAACGCAGCAAGGAGAGGTTGACCGTAGCACTCTGTGTGAATTTAGACGGCTCAGAGAAAATGAAACCTTTGGTTCTAGGCAAGTTTGGTAAGCCACGCTGTTTCAAAGGCTTGGCACTATCTGATCTGCCTGTCACTTATGACTGGAACAACAAGGCGTGGATGACAGGTAGGGTTTTTCGTGATTGGCTAATTAGGTTACAGAGGCGCATGGCCTGTCAAGACCGGCACGTGTTACTGACGCTCGACAACTGTTCAGCGCACAACATTCCTGAACTGGCAACACCAAATGTTGAGATACTGTTTTTCCCACCGAATACCACCAGCGTACTCCAGCCTTTAGATCAAGGCATCATTCAAAATCTAAAACATCATTTCCGCCGGCAACTTTTGCGATCATATACCAGACAAATAAAGATTGGTCGCACAGTTGATGAAATTAAAAAGTGGACAGTGCTTGACGCTATTAGAGCCATTGCCATTTCATGGGGAAAAGTAACCCCAAAAACAATTGCCAATTGTTTTAAGAAGGGGGGAATTGTTCTAACCCCAATAGCGCCGGAGCCTATCCCAGACCTAGATGATTCTGAAGACGCCGATCTCGAGGACGTTGACGTTAGGAACCACAGTGTATGGGAACTAGATGTCGGGGAGGGCGATGTCTGGAAGTCGATGATAGGGACGGCGACGTTGGAGACGGCGAAGTTGAGGAAGTTGATTTTGGGAACGGCGGTGTTGGGAAGTCGATGATGGGGACGGCCAAGTTGGGGACGGCGATTTTTCGGATGATGATTCGGAGTTTGATGTTAACGACGCCGATTATCTTCTCCTGATGAAAGGTGTCAGCTTAGATTACTTCACTAACTTTGATAACGACGTGTTAACTTCGGCTGTTTACGAGCCTACGCCTATCTCCGACGAGCCGAGCTGCAGTGTTGAAGTGGAAAGTAGTGATTCGGATGGCGAAGATGATGATGAAGAAGTGTTGCCTCCTCCGAAAGAAGAGGCTCTAAAAGCTATTCAAACGATCCATCAATTGATTTCGTCGACTGGCGACATACCTATAGACTGCATGCGTCATTTGAAAAACTTTCCTTGTATGCAGTGGAAAAATACGCCCCCGTTTTTAAGCAATCCAAGATTGGCGACTTTTTTACAAAGTGTTAAAATGTAGCCCGGCCTACACATTGTCCAACAAAATGGTAAACAAGTGACATAAGTTTTTATTATCAAAGTTGTCACTTTTCCAAATCATATAATATTCCATAAATGATCAACATTTCTCATAGTTCAGGATGTCTAATAATATTATTGTAAGTTTGTAAACTGGTCCAATGTTAACATAAATATTTTCTTCTAACCACCTATTAAAAAGTGGAAGTGTAAGTTATAATAACGTCTCGTCTTGTCAGCCTGGCCCTAGCCTGGCCTCTCCCCCCCCCCCCCCCTCCCCTCCCACCCGATCATCACAGCTATCAGCACTGTCCGTGCTCAGCCGCCGCGTCGGTCCGTGCAGAGCCAGACCAGCCCGTCCTCCCACTGGCTCGACATACGTAATTTATGAATGAACCACTTGAGTGCTCTGTTACAATCTTATGTAATCAAAGCGTTTTTGACGAGGTATTGCAGGTTCAGTCGAGTGTATGGAGTGGAATCAATTGATTGCTTTATTTCCATGTCATAGGAAGGTAAGTATCAGGGCCTTTGTTTACATACTATTTACGTAGCAGACAATAAAGACTCAATGTATTAACAATTTATTTTAATAAGTCTTGTGCCCCACTATTTTTTTAAAAGCATAAGGTGAGGAAAAACATAAAAATGGAATTTAAAAAAAAAAAAAAAAAAAAAAATTATAAATTTGTATGGATAGATAATTCGAATTTGGATAATTCGAATTGGCAATTTTGAGGTCCCTTGATTTTCGAATTAACGAGGTTCTACTGTAGTAAATTAAAATTAGAATACACCATAGCAGGAGACCTGGAGGCAAGAGGAGAGAGCTGGGAAGATGTGGAAGAGATACGATTGTAAAGGATAGAATAAAGTGGAAAAAATTGGTTGCTAAACCCATGCTGACCCTGCCAGAAGCAGGACATAGCGATAATGATGATGATGAATGTTGGGAGTAAGTTTATTATACAGATAAAGAAATATTATGTTATGAATAATTAATAATTTCTAGATGTTCTACCTAGGTCTGACAACATTACCACTAAATTGGACAATTTAAGCACTCTTTAACTTAAATATCAAGAAATGGCCCCCCTATTTTACCCAGTCAAATCTGAAAGAATAATGATAAATAAGTTACTAACAATCAATTGCTACTCAAAATTGCTGCACCTCACTTTTTTAACTTGATACTGCTAAAGGTACCCGATGCCTATATTTGAATACACAGTGAACTGATTTTAAGATTATAGAAATAATTGTTAAAAAATAATACTTACCAGTAACATAGCCGTTATCATGGAAGTCCTTCCACACGAACGGGTAGACGTCGACAAAGTTGGCGCGGTCCCCCATCCTCTTCCTTGTCTCGGGCAGTTCCAGCTCTGTCCTGCCGGTCAGTATCGGGATGAGCGCCTGGGGCGTCCCGTCCCCGACTATGTTGTACCCCTCGAGCGTGATGCCTCGCAGAGTGTCGTGCAGGTAGCTGTACGTCTTGGGCAGCTTCCGGATGAACATGTTGCGCGAGAGAGAGTCGTAGCCGAACATGAGCACGTTGAGGCGCAGCGCCTCCTTGGGTAGCTTCTCCCAGCCGGTGTGGTCGCGCACGTCCTGGTCGTGACGGATGCCGGCCATCACGCTGTGCCACCTGTCGCAACAGAGAATAACTTCGGTTAACCGGAAACCGGTTTCAAATTTCAACTTTATCGGCTGTGTTTGCACTATAGATCTACCAAGACCACAGTGCCATTATTAGTGCGCGTCTGGGTCAAGTTCATTCCCGGTTTTAGGGGAGCTCTGTAGATACGAGCGCCGTACGGCTCAGTTTTAGGCGGCAACCGTGAGGAACTCATCTGCTTACCGCGGGAGCGATATGACCTGGCCGCCCCAGCACCTTCAATTTTCTCAGCCGATCCCTCGCGATACGCGCTTATCGCCTGTATTCAAGACAACTTGGACTCGTCTTTTTTTGCCAGGGCTTTTGTGATGTTGGTAGATCTATAATAACTAGACTAGCGGTGTCGATTGGCGTACACTGATGTATTACATCGGACGAGTATTTTTCACAAACTTGTTATTTTTCCAAGTTTACTCGCTTCAATAGCTTCGTAGATTAAAGAGTAGGCCTTCCCTTGCTGCTTGCTACAAAAATAGACTCAGTTCTGCAAATTCCAAACAAACATTTAAAATTATTACTACTTTCCAAAAGTATTAGAAGTTCAGACAGTAGCCATCACAAAATTAGATAAGGTAAGAAGCAAAGAAACAAATTAGGAGTGGTAAGTCTACGAGGCAAAATAGGAATAGAAAGACAGCGGTGATATGGATTTGTAAGAAGAATGAAGCAAGATAGAATCCCATGAAGGGAATTGGAATGTACATGGGGGGGGGGGAGTACGAAGAGTCGGCCGTCCAAGAGATAGACGGAGGGATCAAATAAAACTGAGCGTAGTAGAAAGAGAAATCATGTATTAATTAAGAATTAAACAAAGAAATACTCTGGGAGGACAGAAATAAATGGAGAGAGCTTGTTGAAATGCCCATCATATTATTATTATCTAGGCCTTTAGAATAAAGTATGTGTCCGTGCGGACTACTAACGTGTCTCCGTGCTGCGACTTGCAGTGAACCTTGACAAAGTCGCTCTCCTCGAGATGGTACTCGGTGTGAGTCTGGGTGGTGACTCCGTCGTGGACTGAGTGATCGCTCTCTCGGATGACGTCGGTGAACCAGCACTCAATGTCTCCGTACTTGGCACGCGCTGCGTCCGTGATGCGCGCCGTCGAGCCAGACACCTCCACCTGACGAAGATTGAAGACATAGTTACTGGTCACCCGCCCGCCGACAAAGCACTGCGACCACGGAAACACAAGCTCCCTCTCTCTCTCTTACTCTATCAAACTGCTCAGCTGAACAATGCCACATTTTATGGGTGAATCTAGATATCAACGTAAAGTTTCCTTAAAAGCAAAAAGAGCTCAATGTAAAACTACTGAAGTCTACAGTGCTGAATATAGGCCGAATCTGAATATAAGCTGACCAACTAACTTCTCTTGTTGAAATATTAAAAACATATGGAAGCAGTAAGCATGCATATATAGATGAGCTGATTTAAGGGAATTTGAGACTTAAAATAATGAAAAAGGCTAGGCTTATATACAGGACAATATGGTAATTTTAATTTATACTAGGGAAACGCCAAAGTCGTTGTTAGACGAGTGAGTGAGCCATGTGTTGAGTACCCGGTAACATTCATTTTCTTCCCCCTACCTAAGGCCTCCCTAGCCTATCATAGGCTACAGTGGAGCATTATGGGCTAAACTATGACCTAAACTAAAATACCCGATTATTTATACGAATATTATAATCAAACTTAAATGCAAATGTTCCCGCGTAGGCCTACTCAACACATGGCTCACTCACTCGTCTAACAACGACTTTGGCGTTTCCCTAGTCGAGTTGGCTAAAGCGCCGTTATAGCCGAAATGTGGGAGACGTGGGTTCAATGGTCGGGAAAGATTTTGTAATTTCTGGATTGTATTTTTTAAAATTATTTAACATGTTTTGAAATGCATATAACGCAGTGTAGTCCATCATCTGTGACAATACTATGGAAAACATAGCCAGTACAAAATACGTGAAAATATTGCAAGGTTTACTCAATCTACGAGCGGAATTTGGGGGTACCTTGACGTCAAACATTCGATTAACCTTGGACACAGCATTTCACAGCCAGGTAAATAACAAACAAAAAATATTATTTCAAAATGAAAACCATTGTAGTTAAAATAATTCCTATACATTTCAACGTATTTTCGTTTTTTTATTTCTTGCAGATTTAAATCGCAACGGATTGTGCTCATTTTGTTAGCAGTTCTCAGTTACCTGGTCACGGATGTCTGTTTAAAATTTCAGCTCAGTCTATTTAGCCGTTCGGCCGTATGGGACCGGACAGACAGACATTTAACAAACATTTAACATTTAACATTTAACAGAATTAATCACGACCAAGGCCCGATCGAGTAGCGTTGTAGACTACGTTCGCTGCGCTCACTCGTCTAATTAAAAAAATTCCAACTGGGATTTTAGGGTCCCTTGGAATTTGAAATAAAGGGAAACTACTTCATATATTTCTGGAGTGACCGAGTGAGTCATATCATGGTCAAAATATGTTGAAGTGATACAGGGGTGTAGTGACAAATTTACCAGTAGGCCCTACGTAAATACGATTCCTCTTTAATTTAGGCTGGCTATTCACATGCTACATTTGAAACTGTTTTAAGTAAATGAATTCAATATTTGAAACCCACCCAGTCCAGCTTCTCGCCGCAGTCGATGGGCGGGGACTTGCTGATGTGCTTCATGATGTCAGGGTCGTGCACGTTGAGCCTGGGGTGTCGACACGCCTGGCCGTGCGCCAGACTGTCTCCCGTCCGACGAGACGAGTGGACCAGCTGGTAGATGTCCTTGAGCACCACCGTGCGGTCCTCGTCGAACGCGTTGCCCATCTGAGAGCGCACCAGCTGGACGCAGCCGTACATGCACACCAGGCACACGATGAGGTACGCTATCCGCCGGAAGCGGAACCATACTGGCATGGCCTGGAAGATACGAGACACTCTGGTCACTTCAGACATACATTATTACTATTGTTGAGTTATGGCTAGGATTACCACATTTACCAAAAAAAATTTTGGGACAGAGGATGAAATGATACAGATTGGGGCAGTGGCGTCACTAGTTTTTTTTGGGGTGATGGCACGCCCCCCAATTATTTTCTTGTTTTCTTTTTTTCCCAATTAACAACCCACAGTTGGTCATCCTGTAAAAGACACAGATTTTCACCAGAATGACCTCGAAGGAGAAAAGTTTTAGTTTAAATAAAGGATTTAAATAGATCAAAAGTTGGTTATACTGTGTTTTTTGTTGTTTATTTGGATTAAGGACGCGTCAACCGTTAGGTCATAATGCACCACTCTAGCCTGGGGGATAAAGGGAGGAGGGGCACATGCTGGCAGAACCAGCCATGGGTAAAAGGGAGTAAGGGGGGTTACTCACGTCGCGGTCGTCATCGTCTTTGTCATCGTTCGTTGTGTCATTGTCATCGCCACCGGGAAGGACGTCAAGGGAAAGGGGAGGTGTCCCCGACGACGATTGCCAGAACTCGCCTCTAGTTTCGGGGAGTGATATACTCCCGGTCCCCTCTTACTAGCCGATGTTGCTTTAAAACACACAGATTTTCACCATGACCTTGAAAAAGAAAACTTTTAGATTAAAAATAGGATTTTAGTAGATAAAAAATTGGTCATTGTGATGCTTTAAAACATAGGCTAGATTTTCACCAAAATGACCTAGAAGGAGAAAATAATTCCTGACCCCCCAAAGCTCCCACTTGGCCATCTATAAATTAATTGGTTGAAACCCCCCTTTATGAATTCCTGGATACGACACTGGCACTAAAGGGGGTCCCCTTGTGGCTGGCCAAGAAAATACAGTACTAAGCTGACTCTTTAATAAGAAATTGATGAGAGCCCAAAAAAGAAAGAACGTCTGAAAATTTTAAATCAAAACACACCCACTCAATGGTGACAGCTCACTCAAACAGTTTGTAAATTAGCTTCCAGTATTAAATAAATAAATAAATCCGTATTTAGAGTCTACCCACTCAGTCACATAACTGATTTTCAGTGGGGGACAGTAAACCAAAGCGACCAAGCCAACCCTATAGGCCCCGACGCAATCCGAGTGAGCGATAACCAACCAAAGATTGATGTTTTTTAAATAGGAAATATAGCAATCAGTGGTATGGACAGTGCGAACACCCGCGGATCAACACCAGAATCAACAAGGCCAATTCAGTACCGGTACAACTTTAAATTTATTATGTGCCTCGTTGCTAGGATGGCTCCAAAGTCACCGTTCACAAATTCCTAGGATAAGAACTGATGAACTAAGTCCAAGTTAAAAGTTAAAAAGTTAAAAAACTTCTGACTTGAGCAGGAATTGAACCCTGGACCTTCTGCATTGGAAGCAGAGACGCTAACCACAAGACCAATGTGCCACACTTCAATGTAGGGTACAATACAATAGACCTACAGAAATAAACAAATTTAACTTAACCAAGACTTAAAGCCAGGTCTCCCACATTCCAGGTGGGTGCCCTAACCACTGAACTTACAAGCTGATAACTTATTAACTTCTGAATAGAGAATTTGCATAAGTTCCCAATATCGGTAAAAGTATGTGCAATATAATATAGATATTTGTCTAAAAATGATAATATAAACGTTTATTTAAGGTTTTTAGAGTTAATCGTTCAATATCTATTGAGGGTTAAAAGTTCGGCGAAATTCCCTTCTTTTACCAAAGTCTTTGGTTCATACAACAATGACCAACAATAAACAACAGTTGATGTCCTTTTCCAATTATTATAATCAACATTGTGTTTTTACTTATCAATTAAATTACGGGTAAAAGCTTACGATGTGATATACTAAATGTATAAAATAAAATATTAAGCATATACGAACAAACTAGATGTCAAAATGTGCTTCTACACTCTACAGCCAAGATAATCCCCGAAAGCGAGTAACTTGATATATCGTTACGTGATTGGTATCATGAAGGCTGGCGACAAGACCCATTTTTTCCCGCCAAAATATGCAGGAAACTTTCACCCTTATTTCTTAAATGAAAATATTCTCAAAATTAAGAAAATAAGATATTTTTGTGTAAAGGAATGTGGCTTTAACCCAGTAAACCATAAAATAATATTATGCAAATTTCCTAATGTTGGTGCATTATTGGATGAGCATAGCGAGCGTAGCGAAGATTCCATTTCTCTACACTGGAGAAAAAAATCCGGAAAGTTTTTTTTCCTGTTTGTATTTTTGTGTGTCTGTTAACACGATTCCGGCTAAACCATTACTCCAATTACGATGAAATTTTGTGGAGGCCTTTGAAATCTCTGAACCTAGAACTGCCACGTTTTTGAGCGCAACCAAAAAATTATTTCTCATGAAAATCGCAATTTTTGGATTTTTTTTTTATTTTAAAAACAATTCTTCGTCTTATAACACCTACATGATTTATCCGATTACAATGATTTTTTCACAGAACTTATTTTATAATTAATATATTCGTGTGAAATTTGAGCGCAATCAAAAAATTATTTCTCATGATACTAATCGCAATTTTACGATTTTTTAAAATTTCTTCGTCTTATAACACCTACATGCTTTGTCCGAATGTAATGCTTTTTTCACAGAACCTTAATTTTACGAATTAATATATTCATGTGAAATTTGAGCGGAATCGAAAATTTATTTCTCATGAAAATTGCAATTTTAGGCTTTTTTTGTTTTAAAAAATTACACTCATCCAACAACGCGTCTGAAAAAGCGTTTGTGAAGTTCCTAGTATAAACATTGTAAAAAAGAAGTGGCCACCATCCGCCTGATGAGTCCCAGAAGGACTAAATGCGTTGTGGATTAAGGCAACAAACAACTTTAAATTAGCTGCAGTTGTCATCAACAGGTGAAATGTTTTGTTGCCCCCAGCCCTTCAGGCTGGACTTTATGTCCTCATTGCTTTTCCTACCTGTCAACCCTTCTCCAATCTAAACTAAGAAAATCATTAGGCATACATACATTGAATGTAGGCAGGTAGGAAGGTTTTATTTCCATTTATACAGTGAGTACATTTCATAAGGCCTTGCCTACATATACACGACAGCAATAATTGACCCATTTAATCATGTGTAGGAGATTATTTACAAGGCTTATAAAATTAATACGTAATTTAATTTAAAAAATAAATATAGGCTTCTAAATTAAAATATGCAATCCAATGCATATACAATATACAATACATGTATGTACTACCCTCACCCCTTCAACCCTCATCGGCCAACGTGAACGTACATTTTTGTAACTACCTACTACTCACCACGCCGGTACCTACCACTCTCTTTTTATTTTCACTTCGCACACTGCTGGTCAGGACAATCACTACCTACTAACGAAGTCTGGCTTAATTAAATCGAGATAAGAGACATAAAAAAGTTCAATGATGTTGATAACACACTGCGACTTTGATTAAAAAGTTTAACTTAAGGCAATCAATTGTAAAAGTAGGCAACCAATTAAACCACATAATGTAGGCCAATTATGATGAACACACTATTCCATTTTTAGATCGTAATTTTTTTTACCATCTGTGAGCTGATGATACAGGAATGATGCTTTACTAACTAGCCTAAAACGTTTAAACTCTCTTCCTACATGTACGTTGATTAATATTGCTGTGGAAATAGTTTCAGCTTGCATCGTTCATTATGAAGAGTACACGTGTGTGCTTTATGTAGAGAATGTAGACTAACCATGTGGGCAGAAATGAAATAATGAGATATGTTGGCCTATGGTAGCACTTAGCCTCAGAGATCACCACAGTCACGCCCCCCCCCAGTTAAAGGTCTGGCTACAGAATGCATTGGAAACATGCATGTTCTTATCAGCTATAATTTCCTCTTTCCTGTTACTATCATACTAGAGCCTGGCATAGTGACACAGACATCTATACGCACTCACGGAGGAACCCATGACCTCAGGTTCGACGATTGCTACACCACACGAGTAGTTCAATAGCTCCTGGATGAGGATGAGAACATTAGTTGAATGGGGTTTCTTGGCTTTGTGTCGCAAATCTAAGTGCCACAGAAATAATATTTTACAAAAATCACCAGGAAAATATTGATATAGTATTCACTTGAAACTAATATGACCTCTAATTTTAGATAAATGAAATTAATAAATAAATAAAAAAATAGTCATCCTACATCAGGTAAATACAATATACGATCATATTTGCTTAGCTAAAATGAAACCCATATAGATAATCGATTTTGATATTGATGGGCAAATCTACATGATGGCATTGCAAATTAACAAACAAAAATAACAAGGAAATAACAATAAAATAAATGGTACCTAAAGAAACTAAAAATGCACTGATCTAATTTTTACACAAAATATAGGTAGGCCTAGATCCATGGCAAATTTAGTTACTTCACTCCAAATCTAAATCCACGGCAGCCCTGGTTTAACAAGATAAGTCCTGTCCAAATCCGGAATGGAGAGAGGTAAAACTTAACCTTCTTCTTCAGCAACAGGACTAGTCATGGCGGCTTTCGATGGTTCCGCATTTCCCACTAGAAGTGACGAAGACGATAGAAGAAAGGATACCTGCTCCCGAGTTGGACAACCGATGACAAGTAAATCGTCCTCCGTGTAGCCACCGTTTGACAGGAGATTCAACAGTTGTCCTAATGCAGCCACGATGTTGTTCCTGATCGGTCGAAACAAGATAAATTCAGTCTCTCTGTTGGCCAAGTACAGTTGCATACTTCTTTGGACAGCCGGTAGTTTGGTTTTGATGAGGCGTAGAGTCTCGTGAACCATAGTGCCCGCTGCTTCCGCACTTGCAAAGGACCGTGTGCTGAGTGGTTCTTTCTGGCCGGCAGTCCACGAGGCCTGGGTCTTCTGGATGAACTCCAAGACGCTTCCGGCAATAGAATCCGTGATGAACTGGATGAACGTCTCACACGATGCTTTCAACTGGTGGTCCACCTCTTTCCTTGAGTCCACCAACTGTTCCCGGACTTGGGGAGTGCCTTCCAGTAAGAACTCTAAGATGGCGTTGTTTGTCCCTAGTGAGAAAAGCCTCTTGCGTTGCTGCATTAGACGGAAAGCAGCGGTTTTCACTTTACTGAAATCCAGACTCATCTCCTTGATAGTGAAGTCCACTTGGAACGGGGCGATTTGCTCTCGAAGTATAAGCAGGTGCTTGATTTGGAACAATTCCCCATCGATTGGACTCTTATTGTTCGAGATTTGAGTTGCAGCGTGCTGTATACTCTGAACGCACATGGTGAGTGCCTCTTGGGACAGCCCCTGAAAGATTGGTCGATCGACGCAGCGATACAGTCGCGACAAGCAGACCAGCACTCGCCGAACAGTGGGGTACCACATGCCATGGAGATCAGCCGGAGAGTTGCCTGTTCTTGAACGAGGCTGGTCCACTGGAGTCTCATTGTCGATACGCGCCACTTCTTGAGAGGTGGCAGATCCGACGGAGTAAACAGAGGATCGCGCTTCCGAGCGACGCAACCCATGGGCTTGCTCCTGTAGTGACTGGGCTACACTCTCCATCATGATTAGCTTTTCGGGGTATGCAAGGTCTCCGGCAGAAGGGTTGTACTGCTGAATGTCCGACTGCAGGTAACAGTGGGCCCGGTACACCAGGCGTTCTTGAACGTCGTGCAACAGCTGCCAAGCCACGTGCCCAAATGCTTCCAGAGGTCCCGGGTTGTTCCGAACGTGTTCTTCTAGCATCTCTAGCCGCAGTATGCTGCAGATCTCAGCAAGTGTCTCCAAGTGGTTAATGTGGATGATGAACGGTCTGAGTACGTCGTACAAAGTTGTGCACAGAGCCTCCAAGTAGAGCGCAAGTAAAGGCGTGTGGTCAGTGAAGAACTGGAAAAACAGTTGGTGTTCATCGTGGCAGATGTGAACAAGGAAGGCACAACAGCTGCGCACCAGAGAACAGTGATCTCTTTTGTGCGAGGATGCAAGCTCCTTAATGGCATTGGTGACGCTGGAGCTCATCAGCTGTTGGCGGTGCATGAAGTAGTTCTGATGGCATGCGGCGAGCAGTTGCTCATATTCTGGGCTTTTAGTGCTGGTGGTTCTAGATTCAATTTGTGTTATAATGGGCTTCACTCTGGGTGCCGAGGCTTGGAACTTCCCATAGCAGAGTGCGAAGACGGTATCGCCTGGCTTGCTTTGAACGGCGCCAGGCGCGAGAACTTGCTGCATCGCATGTTCAAACGTGTCCACAACAAAAGTCCGCATCATCGCAACGGCGCGATTTAGGCAATAGCGGTATTTGGTCAGGTAGGTGGCAGACTCCTTCCATTTGGGGTTTGAGCCAATGTATTCCATACATTCATCCAATTGATTGAGAATATCAACAAAGCTCTCACTTGCAACACTTAGAGTGGGAGAGTTCAATCTATTTGACAAACGGTCCAAGACCAGAAAGTAATCCAGACGTTTGCCTAAAATATCGTAAACCCCATTCAGTTTGGTCTGGTCGACAAGGATTTGCTCGCTAACTTGGTGCAGTGAGTTAGTTTTTGTTGACACTGCCGTATAATACTCAGTCAGTCTGATCAGCGCTCTCAAGGAGCTGTCAATTTGAACTGACAAGGACGAACATTCTTCTCGACGATCCAATAGTTGGTCTCGATAGTTGAGGTAAGGAAAGTCTGCTGTTGTTCTCAGATCTTCTTCTACTTGTGTATACCATGTCAAAAACTTGTGGGTTGTGTCGATTATTGCCGGATTCATTATCATATTTTCCCCATTAACAGACATGTCTTCAATGCTCGGTAGATCTTTGGTTTCCTCTAATACAGTCGGTGAAGATGACCGGATGACTCTTGATTCATTCCCACATGGCAAGT
Source organism: Sweltsa coloradensis (assembly GCA_024449915.1). NCBI lineage: Eukaryota > Metazoa > Arthropoda > Insecta > Plecoptera > Chloroperlidae > Sweltsa > Sweltsa coloradensis. Next base: position 70,773 of record JAMZAV010000991.1, read on the forward strand.
GGCGTGGAATGTGCCGAGTACCGTCTTCTTCCGAAATTTCTAGTACAGTATCGCGTTGTAAAGGAGCAAGAGGTTTAACTGTTATTTCCCATTCCATCAATCTTTTTTGTATTTTTCGATAAACATCATTTGCATCGCCTGCCATGCTGGAAGCAAACCTGCCGTGTTGAAGAGAAGAAAACGATGTTATTGATATTTAATCACAGGCAAAGTTGTATTCACACAACTTTGAATGACCTTTTGACACTTCTCGGCGGCCATTTTGCATGTGGACCACACAAAAAAATTGATGGTTTAATTGAAAGCCTTCTTCTTATTGGATGAGCGTAGCGAGCGAAGCGAAGATTCCATTCTACTACACTGGAGAAAAAAATTCGGAATGATTTTTTTCTGTTTGTATTTTTGTGTGTTACTTTGTTAACACGATTCCGGCTAAACCGATAACCCAATTGTGATGAAATTTTCTGGAGGCCTAATAAATCTTTGAACTTGGAACTGCCACGTTTTTTAGCGCAATCAAAAAATTATTTCTTATAAAAATCGCAATTTTACGATTTTTTTTTATATAAAAAAAAAAACGACTAAGGGCCTATAACACCTACATGCTTTATCCGATTGTATAGATTTTTTCACAGAACCTTAATTTTATGAATTAATATATTTGCGTGAAATTTGAGCGTAATCGAAAAATTATTTCTCATGAAAATAGCAATTTTACGTTTTTTTAAAATGATGATTTTTTCGTTTCAAAAAAATTTCTTTGAAATGATTTTTTCACAGAACAACAGAAAATCTGCCTAACACATGGCAGCTCAATGCACCAATTACGCTCATCCAACAACGCGCCTGAAAAAGCGTTTGCGAAGCTTCCTAGTCTAATAAACAATATATAGGCCTATACATGATGCTTAATAATCACCACTTAGGCAAAAATTATTATTTTAAAAGTTATTTTATTAGACTAGGCCTAGGCTATACACATTCATTTGAACTAAAACAAAATGAAAACATTTTTTGTAACATCAACAATTGCATTAACAGTTGGCAACATTGTTAAAATATAAAGGACCAATGAGAGCTCACTGCAATACATAACATAACATTTCGTAACGGTTACAAATGGGTCCTTCCACCCAATGGCAACCACTCACTCCCCCCAGACCTAATTTCTGTCCTCCCCTAAAAACGATCTAAATTCCCTCAAAGACCCACTAGCTACAACATTCCTAGACAAGACCATTCTTGCAAAAAAGAAACAACTACAAAAAGTTTTTCATTTATCAGTCACTGGATAGGCCTGGGCCTAAGAGTTCCTGCTTCAGGTAGGCCCGTCATCCAAGGAATCTTTTCAACTTCTCTTTCGACATTACCCCGTCCTGGGCCCGGGGTAGAATTGGCCCAGAGCATGGCTCTGCTAATCGTAGAAGGCAATTCAAGAGAAAAAGTCCACCTCGCAAACATCAGCTAGTAGGAGCGGAAGTAATCTCACTCCCCGAAACTAGAGGCGAGCTCTGGCAAATCGGCTTCGGGGAACCTTTGCCCCCTTCCCTTTACGACCCCCCGGCGACGATGACAATGAACACAACGAACGATGACAAAGACGATGACGACCCGCACGTGAGACAAACCCCCTTCCTCCCCTTACCCGTGGATGGTTCTGACAGCATGGCCCCTCTCCCCACAACCCCCTTAGGCTAGAGTGGTGCATTATGACCTAACGGAAGACGCGTCCTTAATCCAAATAAACAAAAAAAAAAAACTCTTTCGACATTACCTTGATCCTTGATCCTCCGTAGGCTACCTCTGAGTTCAGGTTTAGGCATCTAAAAGACCACTTTAATTTGAACAACAATGTCAATAGGCCTAATATGACCTAATAATTCAGCTGTCAAAGTAGCCCTACTCAGTGCTCCAAAACCAGGCGGCCATTGCATGATAGCATTTTTAGTTTTTCTGCATTGGTTGTGTTGAGTTGATCAAGTTACCAATTGAAGGTCGTTCAATCAAGGCTGATTTTGAGTCTACTATTCACTGAAAAGAATTATTCTAATGAAACATATTGAATTTAAATAAATGTTGGGTCATTAATATTTGTCGTTAATAGTAGAACTGACATGCATTTAAATGTGACGTTAGACGTTTAAACCTAACTAGGCCCAAGTAAGTTAAATAGCCTAACTAACTTTGTAATTTGTGACTTAAATTAAATACCCTCCTTTACAAAAAAAACTCAAATGAGTTAACCTGTGATTTCCCCTTCCACCCTTGAGTAGGAAGGCCTACCGGTAGTAGTTTTAGGGCATGAAAAACTATTGACACGACGAGCGCACGAACTCGTACATATTGACCTGGCAACATTGCATTCGTATCATGAGAACAGGAATTCTTGTCTACAAGGTCTGGATTTGCTATAGACATGAGCTGATGCAATCAAAGGGCACCGAGCTCAAAATACTGGTACAATAATGCAAAATGGTGTGTTAAGAATGTTTCCTTTGGCAGAATAATCTGAAAATTTCAACACTTATCAAATGTTGCAGAGCAGAAGAATACTGCATACTAATAGGAAATTTAGGCCTACCTTTCTAAAACAAACTAAAAAAACACCGTCCACGACTCCACCACAATACAAGAGCAGCAGGTAACTTTTGGAAACTTTCCGATGTAGCAATAAAAGACCAGTCTCAGGTAACTTTTAGAAACTTTCCAATGTTTCCGTCTTCACGATACCTACGGTACATTTGGCCTACGGTACATTCTGCACGCTCGTAAGCAGGCAGGGGCCTACACACATAAGTTTGTACAATGCTCCATGAAGAAAATTTGAAATTAAGTAACCGGTATAGGCCCTACAATGTGAAATCTAAAATGCACAAAACACTGACATTTTTATACCTCGGCCCCTACAGATAATACCAAAAACAGAATTTGGCTGTATGTAATAACACTACGCTACTAGGTAGGCCTATGCACCATGTTTTTAACAGCATAGGCCTAAAGTGCCCGAAAACAGTGAAATATGCGAATGATTAGTAAGAGTAGGCTAATTATCAAAATAATTGTATATTTTCAGAGTGATTAGTGTTAATAAATCGTTAATAATGAGATATTCTTGATATATTTCTCATTTGAAGTTGATTTTCATTGTTTTTATTGAAGAAAAACAGTGTTAAAAAACTGGTCCATACCAACGACAGAAGTGCCGTCTAGGCTAGCCCTATGCTAGGCCTACCAAAACCTAACAAGTAGGGCCTAGCCTAGGCTGTTAATCTGAAAGGCATACTAGGCCCCCCTAGGCCCCAAGCAATAAAGCTGTTCCTATAATCAAATGTGAGGACCTATTATAGGTCTCTTACCTAGGGGCTAGGCCTTGCTAGGAGCCTAAGGCTAGGCCTATGCCGCCTGCCCAGGCCTAGGCCCTAGGCCTAGGGCCTTGTCATAGGCCTAGGCTACAAACTTGGCAAGAAAAGGAACTGAAAACCTTCCTAGTCTTTGTGACTGAAATAGGCCTAGGTCTACTATAGGCCCTACCTAAATGGATATTTCTTAGGCCTAGTCAACGAATATCCTGAAACGTTTGGTTGACCGCAACTATGGGCCTCCTAGGCCATGTCTAGGCCTAGGGCCTAGGGCGATCACTAGGGCCTATCCTATTATTACTGCAAATTGCTTATGCCTAGGTCTACCTAGGCACTAGGGTAGGGCTAGTCTAGTAGAAGTCGTCTATAACTTACCGCCGTCGTAATGTTTCTGTGTTTAAACCCCGCTTGGAGGGGTACACGGTAGGCGTTACGTTTTTATCTAGGACCCCTGGCGCCTAGTTCCGCTTGCCAAGCATTCGAGTGACAGTTGGCCGTCAGCTGTTCAGCCAGTCTTGTGTTGACAATGGACAGAATATTGCGGGGTATTATGAAATATCGACAAACAGATCGTTTAACAATGGTAGAGCAGTTTGAGAAAGTCCGGAACAATCCAGAGGTAGTACAAATAACATTTCTAAAGCATGTCCAGTACTTTGTAAAAATTATTCACTAAAAACTCAAGGTCGACATGGGAACTCGGTTGTTTCGCATGCGCAGGATAACAGTGAATTATTTTCAATTTTGTACTTCATTCTACTTCACTAGTACACCAAAATAGTAGTGCATTTGTACCATCACATATGAACAATCATTTAATGTATTATATTTTCGTTTTAAAGACATAATTAGTCTGCATAATCGTCCCATAACCTATAATTATTGTTGTGGTTTTAATCACCGCTTTCTCGACCACTTTCTCACCGCCGTGCTGACTTTTTTTTTATCCCTTGTGGCTTTGCAGTTTTACGAGCCAATAGAAACGCTTGGATTATGCGCACAATTTAAAGATAGCATGGACTTTTAACTGGGTTGACTCTACATGATATTATTAATATGAAAATTTTCTTGGCCCCCTCACAAGGCGCATATAACTGTGTTGTATTGTATTTTATTTGATGCTGTAGGATTGTAAATAAAGTGTATGGGGGGGGGGGGGAGGGGGAGTTTTAATTGTCTTTCCAATGCCTTCCTCATATTCCCTCATGGAGCAGGTGCTGAACTGCATTAAAATTCTACCCCCAAAAGTCGTTATTAATTATGTAATTATGTAATTCACAATTAAATAATTGGATCGGCTAAGAGTCTAGGCCTAAATGTTAAAATTGAAACAAATCATTCACTGTAATAGTTTTGTGTTTTTGTTTTCAGCCGAAAGCAGTATTCTTCTCATGTATGGACAGCCGAATGATTCCAACTCGATTTACAGAAATGAACGTTGGTGATATGTTTATTGGTAAGTTAAAAGGGTCCTGTTTTGGGTACTCTTCGGATGGTATGCCCCAACTTTACAACACTGTTTTTTTCCATTAAAAAACAATTCAACCTTAACGTCGCTATTTCAAACGAAAGTACTTTTCCTCTGAAAGTGTTTATATTTAAATTAGCAACGTTAAAGGTTTTGTAGGTGGAGTATTTTAGTGAAAAAGGTTAGTACTGACCGCCATGTTGGCGTAGTGTTGTAAAGTTGGGGCATACCATCCGAAAGAGTACCCTGTTTTGTAGTCCTAAAGTACTTAACTTGTCCTAAAGTACTAAATTTTGGCTAACCGATACTATTAATCAAAGTAGCCCTTGAATCAGTGGCGGAACTAGGCGCCCGCAGGGCCCGCAACTACGGGCAGGCCCAGGCTTATTTAGGGGGCCCCTTTAAAAAAAAGAAAGAAAACAATATTTCAACCTGTTTTTGGAAAATATTGTATTTGGTTTCGTTGGTAAAATGACCGTTTTGTGAATCAAGTGGTTTGAAGCATTCAGCCCACAACTTTTTTCTAAAAGGCACCAAACGCACTCTAAAAACCTGATATAAAAAAATTTTGCCTGCGGCGCTATTATTGTGGGGGTAGGAGGATTCGCCCTTAAACCCCCCGTACTTGGTCCCTCTATAATACCCCTGGGATATAGCCCCCCCCCCCCCCGGATTAAAAGCGCAAATTCAACACTGAGCCTATGTATGTGTGTTTCCGTTAGGGGGGCCATAGAAATTTTGCGGGCGGCCCGCCCGCAAAATTGAAACGAAGTTCCGCCACTGCCTTGAATGTAAAATGACAGCAAAAATGGTACCATCCATATTTTATATTCATTCCAAAAAAATTTTGTGGTAGACGACAAATCAGTCTAAACTTTAGAAATACGTTCAGTAGACTATTGGTGGTCTGTAAATTATTATTATTATTATTAATTATTATTGATTTCGAATTAAAAAAATGTTAAAACCAAGTTTGAGTGAAAAAAGTTAGTTAAAATAATGATTTTTGTACCAATTTGCAGTGGTGTGCAGGTCGGCCTATCCATAATTTGATGTCAAAAAAAAGATCCTCAAATTTCCAGGTACAAAGAAAAAAATTGGGATGATGGAGGTGCCGGTCCAGACTTATCACTATTTTACCTGCTGTAACTATTATATATTTCTTTAAGTTCAGTTCGAGTTCGTTGAAGGTAAGGTTTAACATTTTATAGAAGCTGGAAATTGGGTGGACAACCCCTCTGAAATTTTGAGTTTCAAATTAAAATTCCAGGTTTGCACAACCCTAGTGTGGGCCCATCTTTGATGCAGAGTTGCTGGGTGTTATATTTCCTCCTTCCATCTATAGTTATTACCTAAACTAGGAAGCTTCGCAAACGCTTTTTCAGACGCGTTGTTGGATGAGCGTAATTGGTGCATTGAGCTGCCATGTGTTATGCGGATTTTCTGTAGTTCGGTAAAAAAATCGTTACTAACTCGAAGATTTTTTAAAAATTAAATTAAATTAAATTAAAAATTAACTTTTTTTTTTTAAAATTAATCGTTATTTTAAAAAAAGAAAAAAATCATAAAATTGCGATTTTCATAAGAAATAATTATTCGATTGCGCTCAAATTTAATGCAAATATATTAATTCATAAAATTAAGGTTCTCTGAAAAAATCATTACAATAGGATATAGCATGTACGTGGAACAAGCTGCTAAAACTATAGGAACATTTCAAATCCGGAAACCAGACCAAAATTTAGGAGCAGGTAAAAATACTATTTTAGAATGTTATTTTCACGAGGGGACACGCATGGTACAAATAAGTCACCTGTCATGGCGTTCACAAGATGGCCGCCAAAATAATTCTTAAAATTGCTGTAACTCAAGAAGTATCATCAGATTTGGATAAACTAAGTTGTGTTTTATTCGGTTTTTAATGCTCTAACAAAAATGTGATTAGAATTTTACAGTAAATACAATACTAGTTTTAATTATATTATATATTATTACAATGTATCGCAATTATAGCACTTTTTGGTATATCTAATTTTTTTATACGTAGAATTCGCTAGATTGTCATAAAATTTTCAGAATATACTAAAATAACGCCAATAAATCCAAAATTTAAAGCTCCAAAAACGAATTTCCTGTAACTTTTTGATTAATTATTAAATTTAAATTAAGCATTAATTAAATCCAATTAAAAGTTTCTTATTCACTTACCAAAGTCACGTAGTGTATCACACAAGAACAATAAAACCACAATGAGCCAAAAAAATATTAGTTCCAAAAATTTTATTCCAATCACTTTCCTATTAATTCAATTATTCAATTAATTAAAAATAATGACAATAATCTCAATAAATTTTGTAAAATTAAACACAATGTAGTCGACCTTGGAATCATTTTAAAGCTAGTTTTATGGCGAATAAATGTAATGAAAAAATTATTTAACTTAAATAATTCATCACCGAATTAATTACATTTTAGTTAAATTATCCCACTTTTGACATATGTATTATTATGTATACCTAAAACTCGATCGATCGTCATAAAAATATACTACGTTACTGACATAAAGCCAATGAATCCGAATTGTCATGTCCCGAAACAAAATTCCAATAACTTACCGATTAATTAAAAAATTAAATGAAGAATTACTTATATCTCAATAATTGTTATTGTCACTCAATTAACACATACTTACAAAATGCCAACAGAAGTATCAAATATGAACAATGCAAGTATAATTTTTAAAATTAATAGTCCCAAAATTAAGTTTATGCTACTTTTCAGTTAATTGAATTTCCCACAAATTATTTTTCTGTTAAATAAGCTTACAAATGGTTTCCCAGTTTGGCTGTGTTAATTTTACACAACAAATGGTGATTAAATCAATTAATTTAATTAATTCATAAATTCAATTAACGGTAAAGTAGAATGAACTCAATTTTGGGACTATTTATTTTTTAAATTATACTCGCATTGTTTATAATTGATACTTATGCTGGCTGGTCATTTTGTATGTGTTAATTGAGTGACAATAACAATTATTGAGATATAAGTAATTATTCATTTAATTTCTTAATTAATCGGTAAGTTATAGGAATTTTGTTTCGGGACATGACAATTCAGATTCATTGGCATTATGTCAGTAAAATAGTATATTTTTATGACGATCGATCGAGTTTTAGGTATACATAACAATACATATGTCAAAAGTGGGATTATTAACTAAAATGTAATCAATTCGGTGATTAATTAATTTAATTAATTAATTCTTTCATTACATTTATTTGCCTTAAAACTAGCTTTAAAATGATTCCAAGGTCGACTACATTATGTTAATTTTACAAAATTTATTGAGATTATTGTCATTATTTTAATTAATTGAATTAATTGAATTAAAAGGAAAGTGATTGGAATTAATTTTTGGAACTAATATGTTTTTGGTTCATTGTGGTCATATTGCTCTTGTGTGATACACTACGTGAATTTGGTAAGTGAAGAATTTCGTTTTAATTGATTTAATTAATGCTTAATTTAATTAATTAATTAATCAAAAAGTTACAGAATTTCGTTTCGGGACTTTAAATTTTGGATTTATTGGCGTTATTTTAGTAAAGTCTGAAAATTTTATGACAATCTAGCGAATTCTACGTATAAATAATTAGATATATACCAAAAAGTGCTATAATTGCAATACATTGTAATAATATATAAATATAATTAATCTATTGTATTTACGGTAAAATTTATAGTGACATTTTTGTAGAGCATTAAAAACCGAATAAAACAAAACTTAGTTTATCCAAATCTGATGATTACTTCTTGAGTTACAGCAATTTTAAGAATTATTTTGGCGGCCATCTTGTGGACGCCATGACAGGTGACTTATTTGCTACCATGCGTGTCCCCGTGAAAATAACATTCTTAAATACGTCTTTTACCTGCTCCTAAATTTTGGTGCTGGTTTCCGGATTTGAAAATGTTTTTACGGGTTGTTACACGGACTAGTACGTGTTATAAGTCAAAGAATTGTTTAAAAAAAGAAAGAAAAACGTAAAATTTTGATTTTCACGAGAAGAATTTTTCGATTGTGCTCAAATTTCACACGAATATCTTAATTCATAAAATTTAGGTTCTGTAAAAAATTATCAAAATCGGATAAAGAATGTAGGTGTTGTAAGTCGAAGAAATTTTTTTAAAATCGAAAAAAAATTGTAAAATTGCGATTTTCATAAGAAATAATTTTCCGATTGCGCTCAAAAACAAGGCAGTTCTAAGTTCAGAGATTTTGAAGGCCTCCAGAAAATTTCATTCCTTTGGAGAATTGATTTAGCCGGAATCGTGTTAACAAACACACAAAAATACAAACAAACAAAATAGAAAAAAATGAAAAACATTCCGGATCTACAAGATATATCCGAATGTAATGATTTTTTCACAGAACCTTAATTTTATGAATTAATATATTCGTGTGAAATTTGAGCGCAATCAAAAAATTATTTCTTATGAAAATCGCAATTTTACGATTTTTTTTTCGATTTTTAAAATTTCCTCGACTTATAACACCTACATGCTTTATCCGATTGTAATAATTTTTTTACAGAACCTTAATTTTATGAATTAATATATTCGCGTCAAAATTTAGTGTAATTGAATAACTTTTTCTTATGAAAATCGCGATTTTATGCTTTTTTTGTTTTTAAACAATTACGCTCATCCAACAACGCGCCTGGAAAAGCGTTTGCGAAGCTTCCTAGTAGCAATCAGTGGTATGGACAGTGCGAACACCCGCGGATTAACGCCAGAATCAACAAGGCCGATTCAGAACAACTTTACAATTTATTATGTGCCTCGTTGCAAGGACGACTCCAAAGTCACCATTTACAAATTCCTAATACAATAAAGAACATCCTTATGTTATCTGTTTGTTGCAGTTCGTAACGCTGGCAATCTTATTCCTCATTGTCAACACTTCCTCGACGAGGCAACTACAACGGAGCCAGCAGCACTTGAGCTGGGTGTTATTTACAATGACATCAAACATGTTGTTGTTTGTGGTCATTCCGATTGCAAGGTAGGTGGATGTCCCAAACAAATCTTTCTTGCACTGTTCTGTTCATGAGAATATTAGTAGCCAGGCTCGTAGGTGGGGCCGTAGGGGGGGGGGGGCAGAAGTAAAAAAATTCTCCACCTTTTACTGTAACCCCCCCTCCCTCTACTGCGGAATGTTAAACATGCAGTCACCCGTTCATCACGACAATTACAAGTGAAAAACTTGTCAGTATGCTGGGGAGTGCCGACTCGTGGCTAGTTGTGCCAAGCATGCAGAAGTGAAACAAAAGCTGGCCATTACTCCTTACAAGAAAAAGAGTTCCCATTCAGTTCGGGCAGAGCAACGTTGAAGTTTAGAGCATGGCTGTAGCCACGGGGCAAACCAGCAAATTTAATTGATGTAAACACTTGATTTTTATTAGGTAGGTAGGCAGGCTATTTAGTATTTACATTTAACAGTATCAAGACCGCAATAAACTTTAACATTCCCCAAAATTTATATCCTTGCTAGTCATTTTAGTTTTCCACTTAAAAATGTTTGTAAACTGTTTTTGAATATTTTTTATATTTCAATATTGAGTTCAAGTATTGATATAAAAATATTTCGATTTTTTGATATCATAGCGATAATTCGATTTCTTTGCCAGCCCTAGTCTTAAACCTACTAATTTTATTGTTCATTAGGGTAATTTTAGTGTAAGGTCCCGGTTCTCATTATTATTTAAAATATTTTGCGGTTTACCAGGCGATGAATCTCCTGCACGCGCTGCAAGACGAGGAAATGTCATCGCAGGCCAACCGCCGCATCTCTCCGCTTCGCGCTTGGCTCTGTGCGCACGCTAACTCATCGCTCGTGAAGTTCCAACAGCTGGAACTGGCGGGGTTTCACACTCCGCTCATCTTCCAGGCAGAGACCCCACAGAGGAAGTTCGTAGCCTACATCGACCCTGACGACAAGTTTGCAATTACCGACAAATTATCACAGGTAAACAATAATATGTTTGATTCATAATATTATAATAAAAGAAATAGGCCTACTGGCATTGAGTGAGAGTTAAACAACATTAACTTACTATTGAATGCAGTCTATCTTATTGCTAGATGTAAGATTATTAATGAATTTTGAGAAAAAAGAATTTTTTTTCTAATTTCCATAAAATCATTATTTTTGGTGTAAAATTTATGCCTATAATATTTTTTCAAATGAATAGGGCCTACTGTAACTTGACTTATTTAATGTTCACAACATGGCCATGAATTTAGATCCAAGTAGACTCTTAATTTAAAAAAAATACAATTGGTGGCAATAAAAAACTAAACAAAAACTACTTGATGTACCAGGTTAAATACAAGTAGCCCTATGTCAGAGGGCTACCTTATTAAGAAATTGACTGGATTTCATGCCGATTGTAAATTTCATACATTTTCATGTATAGATTTTCACTTTATCACACAAAAAGTAGTTTGTAACATACTGTATTTATAAAAAACAAAACTAGAACTACAAAAATATTTCACGTCTTGCAAAAATTAGCTGTTCTTGACTGCTTTGATCAACAGCTCATCAACAAACGACAGGGACGGCTATTTCTGTATGTACTGGTAGGTACCTAACTAATGTCTGATGGTTACAGGTGAACTGTTTACAACAAGTGCAGAACATCGCCAGCTACGGCTTCCTCAAGAGTCGCCTGGAGAAACACACCCTCCACATCCACGCTCTCTGGTTTGACATTTACACCGGAGACATTTACTACTTCAGCAGACAGAACAAGAGGTTTGTAGAAATAAATGAAGCTAATTTCTCAATGTTGCTCAAAGAAATCAAGAGATATTATCTATAAGACTGAAAATGAATTTTTCCATGAATCATGGGACCATTCATAAGGCTAATAAGTAGGGCTGGGCTATGACATATCATTCAATTATCGATATCACACGAAAAATTTCAATATGATATCGATATATCAAAATGTAATTGTTTGAAAAAAAAAATCATTTTTTTTAGTATTACTCATTCAGACCATAATTAAATTGGCACGAATTAGGATATTTTAAGCTAAAAATTAACATTCCGTGATTTTTTCTGATAATTTTAGTATTTTTTTTATATTTTTCATTGTAATATTTAACGAATTATGGGAAATTTTGGATTTCGAATAAAAGCAACGTTTGATGTTCAAATGTAAATTTTAAGTGCATTTCTAAAACTAGATTTTTTTCGGAATTTTTTGCATATTTTGGATTTTCTGTATCTCAAATACTGGCAATACTAGTAATATTTTAAATTTCCGGGAAAAAACTAAAAAAACTTTTTTTGCCCGTTTTTACACATTTCAATTTTCAATCTTCTCTAAAAACGGTACTATTCGTCCTATCGCAATGAGGTAAAAAATATGCGAATTTGAATTCCCCAATTTTTTTGAAGTTTTTATTGGCCAAATTGAAAAAACTTTAAGACTAATTTAAAAAAAATCAAAATTGTTATGTCCATTATAATGGACACGTGGTCTGAATGAGTTAAATTTCATAATTTTGGCCAAATAGGGTTGATAAGGTGTCACCATAGACCTATTTACGATCTCACAATCGCGTTTTATGACCCGGCACCTCCAGCAAATGCACCAGCCAGGGTAATTTAATTTAGACTACCTACCCGGCACCTCCACCAAAATTTCGAAATTTAGCATTTTTTGTGTAAATTTCGATATGAAATGAAATATCGATATCAAAATTTTTTCCAACTATCTATACCATATCGAAAAATCGATTTTTTTGCCCAGCCCTACTAATAAGGAGCCTATGCCATTGCACTGGTCTGATGTAGAATTTGGATCAGGGAATTCCTCTCACTATCGTAAAAGGCCACTTAAGAGGTAAAGATCATCTCTCAAACATCAGCTAGAAAGTAGGGGAGCTTTTCGCTACCCAAAACTAGAGACGAGTTCAGGCAGTCGTCGTTGGGTAAGGTCCTCTACTCGACAACGATACCAATTATGCTAAATCGTTGTTAGAAAATCCCCCTTCCCTCCGCATTACTGCGTCTGGTCCGACGTGTCTGTCCTCTCTACATCCTCTAGGCTAGAGTGGGAATATTATGACCTAACGGTTGACGTGCCCTTAATCCGCTGCACTCAATTTTTTTTTTTTTTATTATTATTTAGAAGTTGGTGTAGGGTCTAGCTGTTTTATATAGAGAGTACATTAAAAGGCATTAAAGATTTGCCAACATAATGTTGAAAAGCTAATAAAAAAACAAAATGTTATTTTTTAGTTGGAGTAGATAGTAGAGGACACTTAGCCTAATCATACGTCTTTATGTATGGTCCCGTTATATTTTACATATGTTTATAATAATAACAATTATGTACTTCATGTGGGTTGTAGAGTAGGCACCGAGGTTATATAGATGATCAGCTAGTGCTGGGTAGGTGATACATTTATTCATTGTTTAGAGCACAGTCAAAAGTCAGTGCAACAAACATCCAAGAAATCATCAAAAGGCAGGAAACTAGTATATCAAACAGATTTCCACAAACTGCTTTAACACATACTCACTACACACCGACCTGGGTAAATCACATTTTTAAAGTAGTGAAAATTATTTTACTTTCCTTACTACTTTAGCAAAAATGTAATACTATACTACAATATTAATTTACTACTAGTCCGCTTCGCTAATGCTTTTTCCAGTTGCGTTGATGGATGAGCTTTTATGGTTGATTATCATTTCCCTAAAAGTATGATTTCTATGAGAAATATTTCTTTGATTGTCCCTAAAATCATAACATATCTACGTTCAATGATTTCAACGTTCCCAAAAAGTTTCATCAAGATCGGAGTCGGGCGTTTGACCGGTCGCGGGCCAATTATCACGAAAATATTGCAATAAAAATTTAAAATTTAAAATTCGTAAAAGTACGATATTCATGAGAAATATTTCTTCAATTGTAGACCTACCCAAAAATGTGTCAGATCTAAGTTCAGAGATTTGGAATGTCCCTCCAATATTTTCATCAAGATCGCATAATATGCCGTTTGCCTGGTAGAGAGCTAACAAATAGACAAAAAAAAAATTAATAAAAAGTAAAAACACCAGACCTATTTTTCTCCGGGTAAGTGAAATTGAAATCTTTGCTTCGATCATCCAAAAAAAGAGGTAAAATTATATTTCTGTTTGCAAAAAATAAATAGTGAACCTACTTTTAAAATCTATATTAAACTTGCTTTAATATTTTGTCTGTCCCATTGTAAGTCGTCGAAAATGAAGTTCAATTGATTTGGCCACAAAGATTGCCCTATTGATTTCAAGAGGGTACTGATACATTTATAGTGGTATGCAGGTACCCAAAATTTCGGGTATGGTTTTTTGGGGCTGACCCTATGCCAAAAAAGGTATCTAATTTTTGGGTAAAAAATGAGAGATGGTAGAGGTGCCAGTCCAGCATTTACATATTTTTTGGTGGAGGTGCCGGTCTAGACAGTTTAAATTTATAACTTAGCCTTGTACAAATTGCTTTTCATTTTTCAATAAAAATACACAGAAAATGAATGGGAAGTTCATGTAATGACTTTTGACTGTAGGGATGCTGAAGTGCTAAATAGGGTTTGTTTGTTGTGTCTGAACAGTAGTGTACACTGTATTGTACAAAGAAACACTGCCGTTCAGCAAATATCTCTTAATTACTTTGATGTGAAACTTTGCATGATTGTCAAGCAAGGATACGCATTGCCTAAGATTACAAACAACCTACATTCATTTTGATAAGACACAAGAAAAAGAAAAATACAAAATTGTTGTAGAAGTTTTGGTCTTTTCAACTACCTATAGTAAAATTTAATTATCCAAAATCTTTTTTTTTTAAATGGTTTGATAAATCTCAATTGAATTTTAGGTAAATTTTAGTATCGAAACATGCTTCCATGACAACTGTGCCAAATTTCAAATATCTGTGATGTTTTTGGTCAGCCATGAAAATTGTAATTTGCTATTATAATTACTTGTCTGGTTTTCACTTAATATTTATTTCAAATGAGAGGTCCAAGTATGTACCAATTCATTATCATTCTTACTAGAAGGACCATCATAATAATTATATGTGTTTTATACTATACATTTTATAAATAATTTATTGAGGATTGTAGCTTGTAGCTGTGAAACCCTCCAGTACTCACACAGTACTTCATCCGTTCTGCCAAGATATAGTTTGTCAAACTGTATAGTGGAATTCCTTAGCCCCGATCATATTTTACAATTTATTTTTAGTGCAGAAACATTTATGTTTTTGTTACAATTTTAATAAGTTTATTTACTGACATGGCATTTTGTAATTATACCTTATTCTTAGTTTTTCTTTGATTTGTTGTAGAATTTGGGGATTTATATAAAAAATTATTATTTTATTAGCAATCAAGATTGTTAGCTTTCAATTATCTAAAATTCAGTTTTTCATTACATCTCTACCTTTGATAACAACAAACATGGTAACTAAAAAAATGGTGTTGTTTTTTTCAGAATATAGGCTATGCTATGTGCCTCTTATTGTAGCCCCTACTGTACTTGTTTTGCTGCTTAAAAAGCTTCAACAATATCTTATAGAATATTAAAAAAGTAAAAAACATGTTGTTACATTAAAACATGATTGGATGCTAAATGGTAACACAGTGTCAATACTAGGGGTGCAGAACGATAAAATAAACGTTATAGATAATCAAAAAAATTATTTCATTAAACGATCAATAATTTTGAACAATAATCACTTTAAAATGTTGATTAATCAGGATTGGATGTCTCAAAATGTCGACACCAAATTTTTTGCCATAAAAATTGTGAAATCGTTTGGCATCCGCAATCGCGAAAATGTCAAATTATTATTATATTTACAAAAGGCACAAATGCAGTGGTATGGCGTTTCGCGTAAGCGTAAGTGCCAGAAATACGTTCTATGGTACATTTTGGACTAATTTGATTTGGGAAAGTCTTTTCAGAAAAATATTATTAAGTACCGTATCGGTTATTGAACAAAAATACCGATTTTCGTGTGCATCTGTCTGTAGTCAATACTATTCATTTTATAGCTAGGATCTAACAAAACTTTATTAAACTCATATCCTCACCATCTTATCTTCATTTCCACAGCTACCATTTCCATTTCCACCCCCTCACCCCCACCCTGCACAACACAAAACAACAAAACTTGGCAGTTGCCCAGCAGTTTTGAAGTATTCTTCTCTTATAATTCTTGCCAACTGCTATCACTCACGCCTTCCTGCCTCAAAGTGCCGAGACAGATAACGCAAACTAAGCTGTGTCCACAGTACTTGCTGCTTTATCATACGCGATGATTTACAACAGCCTGAAATCCCCTCAATAAATTTAACCTGCCCTGCTCTATGATATCTTTTTGTTAGACTTGAATTGCACTTTTACAGAGGTGGAAACCTAGCAAACAGAATAATCTATTCAACCACAAAAAAGTTTACGAGTCATAAAACGCCAAATTATTTGAACATCTTATCATTAGGGCTAGGATGTTCCTGACTTCTCCTATTTTATTGGTTAATACATGGCTCAAAAATAGTTTCAAGTACGTTCCAAAAATACGTACTTTATTTTGCTTGAAAATGTCATATTTATTTTAATACTTTTTGAAAAAGGTCCTTTTTTGACTTTTTTTATCAGTGTAATTGTACTACTCTTTTGATATTATTTGGTAAAAAATGTATAGAACACTTGCCCTCCTTCCAACCTTGTTCTGTTACCCCAATACCCGGAAAATTATGAACACTTTGTGATAGAAGTTTGTTCTTGATAAATTATCTTGATTATAGGACCGTAATATTTGTTAATTTACCCACTGGGGTTTACAATAATGCCCACTAAATTTTCATCAATTTTTCCAAGTTTTGAAGTGAATCAAATAGGTGTATTAAAGTTTGATGTAGTTTTGAAAACGTATTGCTCTATTAGGATGGGTTTCATGTACTGTATCTGTTAAGCATAACACTATTTTTATGTTGCCATTATTTTAGAATCTAATATTGTTCATTGTTTAAGCATATACTAAGTAACAAGCGGAAATTTAAAAATACATGTCCAACTATATTTACACTGCTGAAGTGCTTGTTTGTATAAGAATTTGGTCTCAAATAATGTTAGAGTGATTCTAGTTGTAAGATAGATGGACAATTGCTACTGGACAAAATTATAATTAGGTTTTAAAGTGTTTACTAGTATCAATTTGGTCACTAGTTCAAAATTTTGTTACTTGGATTACATAATATACTAGCTCCAACAAAAGAATGCAGATGCTTTGTAGTGGTGGGGGTATTATGAATGCGCGGTAAATGGAATGTCGCCTTTGGGTATGAAAGAGAAATATCTTTTACCAACGCAAGCTAAAATTATCTGCGCTTCCTCCGTTCCTCTGCGTGTAAGATCCACGCTGAGCTAGCGTGAATAGAGTTGACAAAGTTGTGTTGTTGGGAAAACAATTTTGAGCTATCTGCATTCTTTTGTTGGGACCACTATATTGCTGATTTACATGTGATGGGATGCTGCTATATATATTTTGCTATATATATTTTAGTCTGCTGTTTTCAATACACTGAAAACTAGGGATTAGACAGAAAAAGTGTAGAGTACCTACTCTTTTATACTTTCATGGGAGATATTTTGATTATTGTTTCTGAATTTTACTAACTGTAGGCGACAAAAACATAAAATATCACTGCTCTTATTAGTGTTTGGTTGCCAGAAAGGGTTATAAATATTGCCACAAATTCTTAACAAAGTTTTTTGTGTTGAGAATAAGGCACAATGAGAATACAATCGAGTGAAGACTTAACAAAAGAATGATTTTATAACTGTTTTCATGAATTTGAAGTTAAAATAGGGGAAATAAATAACTAAAGAGTAAACAATAGTTTTAACTTACACTATTTGTAATTTTGAAATTTTTTGGTATTGATAAGAGCTCAAAGATCCATATCAATGCAATATCTAAATATCAACATTTTTGCTCAACCCTATGACAAACAGCAGGCTATTGACTTATTTATGACTTGCATTACCTTCGCACAACATAAATTCGGGTTATCTAGGTGGTACTTGACTTTTGTATAATGATTTGAAAATATAGTGTGCATAGTAGTTCTTTTGAACTTATACTTGGGCTTTTAGTAATGGTGTATCTGAAGTAGTGACTCTCACATGTAAGTGCTTGTAGTGTGGGGAGTGTTCCTCTGAGGCTTCTCTGGTCAGTGATGTGATGCTGATAAGATTGAACCTCTTCAAGATAAGCTTTCTGTTCAGTGCCCTTGAGATGGTTAAGAAACTTGATAGTCAATGTCTTCCTGTCATGTAATACTATATGTCTAGAGATACGCACATTTTGCGTTTTAGGGTTTCGATTCTAATTCGGTAACATATTTTAAAATGCAACAAAATGCAAAATTTTATAAAACATGTTTTCCCCTACCTATTCAAAATTAGTTAAGAATTGTATTCTTATATTTTAATCGGCACAAATATTATTTCATTAGGTGTATTTCCATGTTTAAAATGTAATTTTTTTACTTATTTTGTAAAAAAAAAAAAAACTGTACATGCCCCTGAAACTGTTTGTAGTATTTGGTACGATTTGCAAATGCCACACAACTTGGCTGCTATTTTTATACGTTAGGTTGAATAGACGACAGTTATAATAACTCGACTATCTTATACTATGAATGATCTAGTTATCTTAATAACCGATGGTAAATAATTCACACTTGAAAAAAGTACTTATCAATGACACAGTTTATTTTGTAAAGAGCCAGTTATTTTCATTTGAATAGTTCCTGCTTGTTGGGATAACAGATTGTCCTAGGGTACTAAGTACTACTGCATGTTTAATGCGATTGAAGGCAGTTTGCCAGCTTGTCTGTTAACCAGCCTGGTGCTTATTATTGTGATTAGTTCATTCTACATGTAACTGCTTCATTGTTGTGACATTAATGTTCTTGTTATTATATTTAATTGATATGAGAAAATTGTCAATCAGTACTTGAAACAGTTGACTCGTACCACATTGGCCATATATATTAATTTGTTATTTTTATTTTATTTTTTATTTTATTTACCATGCTGCAATTTAGCATTTCACATTGCTGCCAGTGCCAAAATATCAAGGGTTCAAATACAATGTAGAACGTGTGTAATTATGCTTTAATATTATTTTTCTTTAAGTAAGTATGTTTAAGTTTTCTTTTGTTTTTGTTGACAATTACATTAGAAGTGAGAGAAACAGTTTTATACTTGAAAATCTATTATTGTTAATTATTTCATTAATTTTACTATTGCATTAAACTATATGTACAGTACTAAAATTTATTATTATATATTCTTAATTGTAATGGGTTATTTACTTAATTGGTTGTTTTTTACTATGGCATTTCTATAATTTGTTATTAAGTTATGTCATAATTAGATTGGGCTATTAAACTAGTGCTTATACGTTGAACTAAAATTTATTTACACATGTAACTTAGGTAGATTAGTTAATAGATTCTTGGGTCTTGGCCAACTGCTCATTTGTTATTTGGTTGTCAGTTTGCTACTTTGAGTTTATTGACTTGTTGAATTTATTATCTAGTAACTACTACTACCTATACGACATGGCTATTATTTCCCTATTGATAAGTACCAGTTGTGGGTCTGTTTAAGTGGATTCAATCCGTTGCGGTTGTAAGGAATTTAGTCCTCGTACACAGCTCTTGACTTGAACATTCCTTTCACAATTGTCCAAATTCCAATATACTTAGTTAAGACACCTGAAGGAGGGCATGCATTGCACTCTGGGTAGGTTTCCCACGAGAAGTTAAGAAATCTCACTGTACGTAAGGAACAACATGCTCCATGCACTGTTTATAATAAAATAATTATTAATAATATACTTAGAAATTTGTTTTTATTAAATTTGTTGTGTTTCATTCTCTCCACAACAATGCATTACATACATAATAAACTGGTAGATATTGTAGTGTCAGGGATAATAAAAACAAGAGTTCAATATTCTTTTTATGCAGGTGACGTCAACAGAATAGCTGACATATTACCGCACATCAGGGATTGCCTTCCCAATACATAGCGGCCATATTCACATTAATGAATGATGAATGACGCTAAAGAACAAAAAGAATTCTTGGTTTATACATATATTTTTGTACATTACTGGATATATTATGTATTATGTAATTTATGTTGTATTACCATATACGTAGTTAACTTACAAACCAATGTATTTATTACGATTACAAAATTTTAATTTTAAACTTAATAGATTTATTGAAGAGGGTTATCTTCTATCGATAGTAGAGGGATGAGCAGGACATTAGTTTTGGAAACTTCCTGTGTTGGTTAGTGAGTGAGTGGACAGGACAAGTTTTGTGGTAGCTGACAAGAAATAACAATTAAAATCGAACCAACGATGGCAAAGAATAAATCATCTTTGTGGCAAACATTTTGTTTTCCCCTTTATTCTAAAATATGCTAGGAATTCTAGGTAGGTGTACTCTAATTAAAAGTAAAATATTTATTTAACATAGGTAGGCCTAACCAACTAATCTAACTTCCATAACCATGCATGTTATGACGTAACTTAAAAAAAAAAAATTATTATGAAGACGAATGGTTGACGCGCCCTGAAGTTAAATCTATGTACTACAAACCATCTTCACTGTACGCATAGCCTTAGTCTTTAATTTTTCATACGTTGGTGCTGGAGGCAGTCTATAGGCCTACTAGGGGTCGAACACGGGGCGTTCCATTTAGAATGGGGCATATCTGTTTAACACGGGCCCGTGACCACATAACATTTTTAGGGTATGCTATGATTTTACTTGGAAAACTCCAAAGTCTCAAGCAAAGACTTCAATTTCACTGACCCCTCAAAAAATTTCGCTCCAATGTTTTTTTTTCTGTCTGTTTGTTCGCGCTCTACCGGGCAAACGGCATATGCAATATTGACAAAAATTGGAGGGGATCTTCGAAATCTCTGAACTTAGACCTGCCACGTTTTTGGGTACAATCGAAGAAATATTTCTCATGAATATCGCACTTTTACAATTTTTTTTCGATTTTAATGCGTTTTTTTTCGTGACATTTGGGCCGATTCTGACCAAATGAGTGGGGCTAGAACGTTCATATTTCACATGGACATTAAGGTAATGGTGATGTATTGCTTTTGAAAGAAAAAGTTGAAAAAGTTAGGCAGAATCCATAGAAATAAAGGTTTTAATATGAGTTTTTTGAGGTGTATAATAATTAACAAGTAACAATAGAAACTTGACAACAATCACCTACAATGCGTTCAAAAAGCACTTGCAAAAGTAAAGAGATCCCACGCAAACTAAAAACTTACAAAAAAGCTCATCCATCAACGCGACTAAAAAAAAGCGTTCGCGAAGCGGCCTAGTTAGACGAGTCAGCGAGCCATGCGTTGAGTATCCAGGAACATTTCTTTTCCTCCCCCTACACAAGGCTGGATCTAGCCAGCTTCCCTAGCCTATATGATGTCCTATATTATATTATATTATTAATAATGAATGAACAAATAATTAAATACACATTTAATCAAATCAAATATAATTAATTGAATTCATAAATAAATACATATTGATATTACAATTTTTTTTTTTTTTTTTAATAAAATCAAATATAATTAATTGAATTCATAAATAAATACATATAAATGATATTAACATTAAAAAATAAACACAAACCAATACAAAAATACATTTAACTAAAAAAACATCAACACCTTAATAAACAAAATCAATTCGAATTTAAAGTCTACCACATCAGTCTTAAGACTAATTTTAAGTAGAGGACATTAAATTTAAAGCAGGCCAAAGTAAATATGTTGGCGTGCATACCATAGACGATGAGCGATGACCAACTAGAGACCGGTATCTTAAGTAGGAAACACGGGCCAAAAGGTGGACACGATCCCATCCACGGACCAACAAGGCTCTTTTCAACCTAAGAATTTACTATGTGCCTCGTTGCTAGGACGCCTTCCAAGTCACACAATTACTTTCCGCTGAACTTTGATACATAATGCACATTACTGATGGCATTATAACGATATGGTAAACAGTGTACTCGGGAAGAATTTAAACATCATGGATTTCTCCCAAATAATTTATTGTTGTAGGGATTTAAATCGAATTGCATATTCTATAGACAGTAGAAATTGAAAATTGTCTGGACTAGCATATCCACCTACAACGTTTGTAAATCCTGGACAAGCATATCCACCTACAAAGTTTGTAAATCCTGGACTAGCATATCCACCTACAACGTTTGTAAATCCTGGACAAGCATATCCACCTACAAAGTTTGTAAATCCTGGACCGGCATATCCACATCCCCACAAAATATATTTTTCGTTACCCGAAAAGCGATTCCCTTTAACAGTGCCGGAGCCGGGGGACAGAGAGGGCACTTGCCCCCCATGAGAAGTGAATGGGAGAGGGCAAGGCCTTAGTTTTGCCCGCCTCAACATCAAACAAGAGCACCGTTGAATTTTGAAGTGGTAAGATTCTGTAAACTGGCAATATGTGGATCTTCATAATTTTAAAAATTATCGACGAAAGCGCAATCAAATCTTATGCCAACACTTGCATTGTTAAAAAAAAACTAAGGCTATGTGCCCCAGGCCCGCACTAGGTTTTCCCCAAACAATTGTTTCATGGGAAGTTATCTAGGGGATCGTTAGGGCGCCGCAGCCAAGCCACGGCGAGCTACACACTCAGGTACCTTATACAGCAAGCAGATTTGGGATGTTTTCGAGGTGTCACCCAGTCATCATGAAACGTGTTATGAACATAAAAACGCCAGAATGGGGGGATTTAGATACCTGACAACACATCCCATATTTTAATGGGGTACGATAATTCCTTCTGGGTGAAAAAAATGGTAGAAACATGCTCAAAATCACTTTAAGGATATTAGTTACTGGCTACTGGCTTTTGGCTACTACTTACTAATTCGTCAGTTTTAATTGCCCAGCGATTCTGACCAAACGGGTTGGGCTACAAAAATATTTCACATGGACATTACGGTAAAAGTGATGTAGTGCCCTAAAAAAAAGGTTGAAAAAATAGCAGGAAGGCATCGAAATAAAGATTAAATATAAGCCTTTTACAGGTATTATATTAAACTAGTAACTATAGATACTTGACAATAATCACTTGCAATGGATTCAAAAAGCAAGTCTTTGGGCCACGAGATATTTTACATTCTATTGTTAATTGGTATTACCATAGCAATTTATACTACTTAAAATTATTCTAGTTAAACAAAAAAAAATTTGCGATGGAACTTGAAAAAGTAATAAGATCCCTCGCATACAAAAAAACTTGTAAAAATACAGTGTGACCTCGGGGGAAAGGGGTTGTGGAAAAACCTCCAGAAAGTTTAAAAATTCATGACCCGGCACCTCCACCAAAAATATCAACGTATTTAATGTCAAACTTCATGCGGTTTTGCTCTTCCTTCTGAGTAGGCCTACTCCCATATCCCTGCTTGGACCGACAGTGTTGGCTCGAGCGTCAAGCGCGCGACTCTGATTCAGGAGGTCCCGGGTTCAAATCCCGTCGAGACTAGCAATCCTTATACTCAGTCGTCAATGCGAATGCAAGGGATTGAGTCCTTTTAAACAGCCCTCGGACATCCTTTCACAATAATTGTCCTATCCTCAACATACCTAGTTAGACACCTGAAGAGAGGCATGAATTGCACCCTGCAGGCTTCCCACGAAAAAAACAATTATTATCGCTGCTTGGAATACAATATTGACGAAAATACATTTCTTTTGATGTCTTAGTTACAGTCCGTGCGAGTGATAATGTTTTATTGAATACCGGTACCTCATCATATAATCATGTAATGTCTGTGTATATAATCATTTGTTTTATTATGATGTATTAAAATACCATTCAGTCACCATAAGACCACACACACCATAACCATTATGTATATAGATGTGTATATATCAGTTCTGTGACTAAGTGGGTAGACTCTAAATACGAATTTTATTTATTTATTTATTTATGTCCCATTGTAATGAGAATACATGCAGTGTAATGCTAAACTATAAAATCGTTTCTTGCATGTACCGTGGCTAGACAATAACATAGTTAGATACGTGCTTATTAACAGTTAAGTGTTGGTTTGGGCGTTCCCCGGGACTCGGCCACGCCCGTCTCAGAGCTTCTTGAATTGTAGGCTAGAGGCAATGAGCTAAATTTCGAGTTAAAATTCTCTAACGAGTTCACTTCTATAGTGGGCTTTAATGTATCTGTAATAATTAAATTTTTTAATAATTTTCGTGGAGGCTGCAAAGGAATAATAACTAATAAGAAATTTGGTTTATGACCACACCCACGTATCAAATACATGATTTATATGGGGACGTTAACAAGCGACCAAAGCAACCTGTAAGGTCCCCTGACGCAATTAGACGGAAGCCCAAACAAAAAAGATCGATATTTTTAATAGGAAATATAGCAATCAGTGGTATCGACATGCGAACACCCGCGGATCAACGCCAGAATCAACAAGGCCGATTCAGAACAACTCTGAATTTATTATGTGCCTCATTGCTAGGACGGCTCCAAAGTCACTGTTTACAAACTCCTAAGACAAGAACTGATGGATTCAAGTCCAAATCAGAAGTTAAAAAACTACTGTCTTTGACGGGAATCGAACCCTGGCCCTTCGGCATTGGAAGCAGATACGCTAACCACAAGACCAACAAGCCAGCAGCAAAGTGAACAATGCATGCCCCTCTTCAGAACTAGGTATATGTTGCGGATTGCATTGTGACGGGATGTCCGAGGACTGTTTAAGAGGACTCAATCCTTTGCATTCGCATCAACGACTGAGGAAAACCTCGGAAAAAACCTTCAGTCAGGATTGCCGGTCTCGACGGGATTTGAACCCGGGACCTCCCGAATCATGTCGGTTTAATGTATCTTTTAACTCAAATTTGAGACATTTCCGTATCTTTCCGTGTCCCTAATCAAAGAACAGCTTTCCCACTTAACTCACAGGTAGTACAAAGCAAATTTCTTGTTTTTCGTGCTAAGTAGGCCCTACAGTATCATTTATTGTACCTTTGTTTGACAGTCCTCGTAGAAGGAAGTTATATAAAATGAATGTGACAGCACGATCAAGATTTGCGGACAGCCCAACATGGCCTTGATGGGTCTTCACAAGCACGACGACGACTACGAACCATCCGTAACAGAACCGTGGAGTGGCCCGTGCAATTATTTTACCATGCAAATCATAGTGTTTGAAAGAAGGAGCGGTGGGTTGAATGACGTATTAGAGGCTAGAGATGGTATATGATTTATGCCGGTAGGTAACATTTGAAAGGATAGGGCTTTACAGGGACAGAGGGTATAGTGCACAAGATCATTGGCTCGTTGGTCTTGTTGTTAGCGTATCTGCTTCCAATGCAGAAGGTCCAGGGTTCGATTCCCGCCAAAGTCAGAAGTTTTTTAATTTCTGATTTGGACTTAAGTCCATCAGTTCGTGTCTTAGAAGATTGTAAACGGTGACTTTGGAGCCGTCCTAGCAACGAAGCACATAATGAATTCAGAGTTGTTCTGCCTTGTTGATTCTGGCGTTGATCCGCGGGTGTTCGCACTGTCCATACCACTGATTGCTATATTTCCTATTAAAAATATCGATCTTTGGTTGGTTATCGCTCACTCGTCGATTGCGTTGGGGCCTGCAAGGTTGGCTTGGTCGCTTTGATTTACTGTCCCCCACTGAAAATCAGTTATATAACTGAGTGGGTAGACTCTAAATACCGCTAAATACAATTTATTAATTAATTTATTTCGTAATGACACAATGTTCGTATTTTATATAGCCAAGTCTAAGTAAACCTGCACCCCTGAGAACTATTCTAGACCTCACCTACACAAAATCTCTGGCCTAGAAACACCTTACTTGGGAGCGTCAACCGTTGGGTCATGATGCGTCACTAGCCTAGGGGATGTGGGGAAGAATTTATGGAATTCCTCCATGTCGTGGGGAAGGTCGAAATAGGCAGGTTCCTCTAGTTGGGAGAGTAAACATTCCATACTGACTGAGTGATTTCGAGATGGACTTTGCCTCTACTTTCGCACGTACGATCCCGGCTGCCTTCAGTTGCTCCGTCAGTTTGAAACCTTTCCATATATATTATTTTAATATTTTACACTTCCTACTAAGCCTATTAGTGGAAATTTAATATAATATAATACATAGGCTATCAGTCTTGGGCAAAGTAACTTTGAAAAGTTAAGTTACCTCTGCCTAAAAAGGAACTGAGACGTTCCTCGTTCCTCAAAATGAATTTAGTTCGTTTCAGGTTCCTAATAACAGCACTTATTTAAATAATAATAAATGTGAAAGAAGTAAATTTATCATTACTTTTTTTAATTGAAGCGAGTCCCAGGCCATCTGACAAGGGTGGCGCCATTTTCGAAACACAAGATGTCACAATATTTTTTCATACTGAAGTTTACTGGAATTCGACGGGATTACGACGGCGAAAGGAACTTATAAAGGAACGTTAAAATCGTTCCAAGTTCCCACGAAATAGTAACTTTGACGTTACAAGTTTCTGATCTAAGAAAAGGAACGCGTTCCCACAAAAGTTCCTGAAAAAGGAACGCGTTCCTCCCCAAAACTGTAGGCTATACGAGTGAAAGCCAATGGCGTCACCGTATAAGAGACATGACGAGTGTTATATATCCTTAACTCAAGCAGGCGTTCTTATTTTATAAAACCGCTGTGTTATAAACTAGGAGAAAGTGTTATTTTCTATAACAAAAAACAAGTATCCAAAATAGGGAGCGAAGCTTCTTAATCAACATATTGTCAAAGAAGAATAGCAAAATTACATCGCTTGTCGCTCTGTTTTGGTGGAGGTGCCAAGGTTAGGTAATATCCTCTCTTTGAGCGAGGATAACCCCGTCCCCCTGACCTTATGCTCACCCAACACATCTGTGTCTTCAAGGGCAAGTTTAACAAAGTTCACTTCAATCGGGGGTCATGTTCTATATTTATTGTAAGACGAGACACACGCACGGATTGAAGGGCGGACAGAAAAGTGATGCATAGGGGAGCCGCACGATAATAAACCCAGTGTGTTAGGTGTCAGAAAACAAATTAGGTAATTTCAAGGTTTTCCATACCTATTGGCTATTGAAAATTAGTTTATAGCATTGTCTATAGCATCTAATTTACAAGTTTTACTGTTCTCTATATTTCATGACCATTGTCTGTACATCTGTAAAATGCCTCTCGCAAAATGTAGATACTATGACAATAAACCATTTATTAATATTCTTTATTTATTCTTTCTACAAACTTTGAAGTGACTTAAAACAATCTGATTACAACCAAAGCTTTTATCCAATATGGCTGCTAATTACTAATATTCACAATATCATGAATATCGTTTTCATGCTGTTTTTCACTCTTTTTGTTACATCATTCGCTTAGATGTTGTGGATATTAGGAATTAGCAGCCATATTGGAATTAAATATTGGATATAATCAGATGGTTATGTAAGTCACTTTAGAGTGCGTTTAAGAATTTTTCCTCCAATGTAACTAGACGATGAAGCGGAGCGACTGAGAATACAATTCAAGAAAATCGGCACTTATCCGTGATTCTGTGAGTGAGTGTGCATGTGTGTGTGTGTGTCGGTGTGTACGTCGAAAATCAGCCGAATCGCTGAACACATTGCGCTGAAATTTTAAACAGACATCTGGTACGAGTTTACTGAGAACTGCAAACAAAATCAGCTAGATCCATTGCGATTTAAACCTACAAGAAATAATAAATTGAAAATAGACTGCGAATATGTAGAAATTATTTTAACAATGGTTTGGTTTTTGAAAAATAAAATTGTTTGTTATTTGTCTTGCGGTGAAAATGCAGTGCCTAAGGTGTATCGAATCTTACACGATCAAGAAACCCCCAAATTCCACTCGGAGATTGAGTAAAAATTGCAATATTTATACGTTATATTTCGTTCTGGCTATGATGTTTTCTATAGTATTGTCACAGATGATAGACTACACTGCGTTATATGCATTTCAAGACAATGTTTAATAATTTTTAAACTGCAATCTAGAAATTACGAAATCTTTCCAGACCAGGGGATTGAACCCAGGTCTCCCACATTTCGGGTTTAAGGGCGCCTTAACCAACTAGACTATAGGAAAATGCCAAAGTCGTTGTTAGACGAGTGAGCGAGTCATGTGTTGATTACCCGGGAACATTTGCATTTAAGTCTGATAATTATATTGGTATAAATTAGAGGGTTTTTAAGTTTAGTTGGTATAAGGGCGCGTCAACTGTAAGGCCATAGTGCGCCACTCTAGCCTAGCCTAGGCCTTAGGTATGGGGAAGAAAGGGAATGTTACCGGGTACTCAACACATGGCTCACTCACTCGTCTAACAACGACTTTGTCGTTGAAATATCCGGGTAAACACAAAATCCGATTTCACAGACCTGATTTTTAAAATGCTAATGGAAGCTTTCATGAATACCGTACAAAAGTCTTCGATCGATTTCTAACGGATTTACCGAGCATTGTTTGATACTGGGCGCGAAAATGAGGAAATCGGCTGGTACCACAATAAGCAAACCATATAAACCATGATGAACCGCTGACTACCGAAAAAGTGGTAGACACAATTTTTGTAGGAAATTATAAGGGGAATATTTTTGCCACCTTAACTTTTCGTCTATCTTCCACCTTTTTGAAGATATACGAAAACAACCACTTTTGTGCAAACATTTTCCAAGATGGCGGCCAACGCTCCAGAGCTTGATTTTTTTGGTCTTTTTTCCCTTTATTATGGACACTTTCTGGAAGGTCTGTGTCAAAATTCAGCTTGGCCGGAATTTTTGCAGAGAAAAATCTTTTGTTGCTAGGTGAAATATATCATAGGTTTATCTGCGGAACAACGTGCTTATTACCCAAGTAAGTAGGCCCGGGCCGGTTTTTTCTATCGTTATTATTACAGAGAAATGAAAATATTTCAAGGTTAAGTAGTTTTGATGTTTATTCTTTATTGCGCATGTTGATGTTTGCCGCGACTACGTGCGTGCCCAGAGAAGGTTCTCCCCCCTCCCCCCTTCCTTCCCAGCCCGACCCTACATGCACACAAGAATATATGCCAAGTGGGTAAGATTGAGAGCCATAAATGTTTCATTGCAGGGCACAACCCCAACAAACTAGGCCTTAATTACCTACAACGTTAGGCAATTTACAGATTTCCAATTATAAAACGAATGACAAGTCACGTTGTCTTCAACTCCAAGAAAATAATTAGCTTCTTGGCTGATTCAAATAATAATTAATTAGTTTTGTGAGTTTGCGTTAATGTCAAACTGAATTGGAGCAGTTTCTTGTTCGTGCAGGCTACGGACTCAACAAGTCAAGGTGACCTTACTTAATTTGATGGAATGAGTGCGTGTAGGCATAACAGCGAAACTCGGGATCAATTCTATTTTCCGGTAAAATAGAATGATAATTCCGCATTTGTAGTAAACTTATCGCTGAAAATGTACTCTAAATAAATAAATATATGTCCTCGTACAAACATCTTCAAATTTCCAGAAAGATATAGATCTGAAAGTTTGATGGAGGGATTTCATAATATCAGGAGGGGGGGAGGGGGGGGGGAGGGACATAACCTCACAATCAATTATTGTTTACAATACGGATACAACGCTTACAGCCTACCGTGAAAACGATTTGGTTTTGCATGGTTTAACACATTCTATTCTTCCTCTTATAAATAAGGAAAAATTGTTTTCTGAAATAATGTTTGATGCACGATTCATTTGTCAGACTGTACAAATACGAGTCATAAACATCGAACTAATTTATAAATTTTAAACATAAACATTTTCTTTTATATTTTTGTCTTTCTTTCAAACTTAGTTTTATAATTCACATTTAGACAGCTGATTGTTAGGCTATGGTCCCACCCCAAAAATTTCAGAAATTATATTTTGCTTTAATATTAAAGTATATCCCTTTCAGCCAGTCAATCTTAACTACTGTGTCGGGGCCTATAGGGTTGGCTTGGTCGCTTTGGTTTACTGACCCCCACTGAAATCAGTTATGTGACTGAGTGGGTCGACTCTAAATACAGATTAATTTTATTTATTTATTCATTTCGCACGTTTGCTAGATATCGCCTTTGAATTTTTGTTGAGTTTTTTTTACCGCCTAATTGACCTAAAACTTCGTATGGTTGTCAAATAAGGAAATACACAGTAATATATTTTTATAGATGCGAGTTATAAAAAGTGATTGTTAATTTGTAAAAAGTAAAAAAATTGAATTTTATCGACAAAAGATAAACAAACATAATTTTATTCAAAAAATGTTGTGTAATTTACAATTAAATTAATTTCTCTATAAACATTACTTTGTAGGCGGTAAGCCTACATGACCCATGAACAAATCAATCTTATGATTACTGGTTACAGAAAATTGTTCGGAAAAAAGTCTCGCAATAATTCTTAACCTTAGCGTGTACTCCTTTACGCCATCGCACTTGAACTTGACTCATTATTAACATCCTCATTCCTAATGGGACAACTATTATGATTACAGTGTGATAGTTTTTTACTTGATTAGAACGAGGATTAAAATGCAAGACTTCTGCACTTTGCATGATAGAGTAATGAGTTATTAATAATATGGTAATGGTGATTATAGTGAGAACACATGAATCAATGTTTGTGAAGTAATAACGACTTTGTACAGGGCAAAAAATACAAATTATCGATCAATCTTACTAATGGGCAACGTGGGAGGATTGTTAAAAAAGACGAGATTTCTTGTTATCAATTAAAATCTTAAATGTTCCTATTTTCCCACAGACATTGGTATTGTGGTTAGATTATATTCGTATTAGTATTAGTAGTTTTAGGGCGCTTGAACAGTTATGATTATTTGCGCCTCCAAGATAAAACAATTTCTATAAGTGTGATGAGTTACCACCATGTAGGCTTTTCTTCTTTCCAAGGGGAGGAACGTAAGGGGCGACGCGGGGGGACAAGGGGTGGACAGGCCTGTGCTGGTCACAACCAGCCAAAAGCGTATGGGAGGAGTCATCATCCGTCCGTGTTGTCATTGTCGTCGCCGTCGAGGAAGTAGTCAAAGGGAAGGGGAAAGTTCTCCGACGACGACCCAGAGCTTCGCCATTAGTTTAAGGGAGTAAAACTCCCCTAATCACAGGCCAAACCACGAGAAGGTTGCGAGTTGGACTTTGATGGCACTCTTATTGTTAGATTTTCTGCTTTCAATACCAATCCAAATCCAATCCAGGGTATCCCGCTTCAGGCAGAAAATTTTAAACTTCTGATGTGGACTTTGGTCCATCAGTTCTTGGCTTAAGAATTTGTAAACGGTGACTTTGGAGCCGTCCTAGCAACGAGGCACATAGTAAATTATAAGGTTGTTCCGAATCAGCCTGGTTGGTTCTTGCACTTTCCGCGGGTGGAATCGTGTCCAGCTTGATTGATCGGTGTGTTCTACCTAAATATGCCGGTCTCTAGATGGTCATTGTTCGCTCGTCTATGGTGCCGGCACTTACAGAGTTGGCTTGGTATGCTTTAAATTTAATGTCAGCCACCGGAAATCAGTTCTGTGACAAAGTGGGTAAACTCTAAATAGGATTTTATTCCATTTAAATGCGAAGAAAGTGCGAGACACTGATTCGGTAGCCTTCGGCTCGATACTCAGCACCGTCAATCCTGACTGACATTTCCCCCTAAGTTTTCTATAGTCGTTTATGGGAACGCGAATGACGGAGCCCCCCAAAGTTTCAACACATTCCTTTTACAACGGCCCTAACTTCAAAATGCCTACCAGAAGAGGGGGCCGTACAAAGTTTGGACACATTCCTTTCACAACTGCCATAACTTCAAAATGCCTACCAGAAGAGGGGGCCCCCCAAAGTTTGGACACATTCCTTTCACAACTGCCATAACTTCAAAATGCCTACCAGAAGAGGGGCCCCCCAAAGTTTGGACACATTCCTTTCACAACTGCCCTAACTTCAAAATGCCTACCAGAAGAGGGGGCCGTACAAAGTTTGGACACATTCCTTTTACAACTGCCCTAACTTCAAAATGTCTACCAGAAGAGGGGCTCGGGGCAGATTTTGGTTCTCATCCGCCCAATCTAACCGCTCGTTCTGTCCCAGTATTCTGACAACGAATAACAACAAGCCAATTTTTAAATTAATTATAAATTTCCGTAATTGTAATAGCGCCCTCGATTCAATGTTACTGCAGTGAGTGTATTTAAATTTTTAAATTTTTATCATGGGAAAACTGTTATATGGTGCAATTAGCCCCTGTTCAGGTGAACTAGGTATGTGCGGATAGGAAACTGTGAAGGGATGTCCGAGGGTTGTTTAAGAGGACTCAATCCCTTGCATTCGCCTTAACGACTGAGGAAAACCTCGGAAAAAACCTTCAGTCAGGATTGCCGGTATCGACGGGATTCGAACCCGGGACCTAGCTTCCGAATCAGAGTCGAGCGCTTAGCGCCCGAGCCAACATTGTCGGTAGTAGCTATTTGCGTTGAAGGCAAAAGCGTCAAACACAATTAGTTGCAAGCTGTCTACACGGCGTAATGGTTACCGTCTATAAAATGTAACAAATACAATACAATGTGTATATACTCGCATTGTAACCGTAAAATATGTTGCTGGTCTGCTTGTTTATTGCCTCAGTTTGTAATGATCATAATGCAGAGCGACGCCCTTGTCTGCTGCTCACATGGCTGGGTCGTCTAGTACTTCGCCAAGTCTGTGGGCGCGTTATCATTTTCCTGTCTCAGTTGCATCGCGGAGAACCTGTTGCCTCATCATAATTCATTGAAACTTGTTTTGGTCGGCGTATCCCAAGGTCAAATTTGGATTATAATGTAAAACAACGGACCTGTTTTCAATAGATTCAAGGAACCCATGTTTTCAAGGCTTTCAAGTAAAACTTGATTTCAAAGTCCTTTACTCTTATTTTTTGTGTGTAAATTCTTCTTTTTGTTTCATTAGAATCTATTTTTTGATTGGAAGTTCGAATTCGATCGAAACTTTTCACTCTGATGATAATAATCTTCATACAACAAAATACAAGAACGAGAAAGTACTATAACTTACAGTAAATTTAATCATAACATTGCAGCGGCTTTTATGCCCAATCTAAAGTAATCGTGAATGAGCAATGAAGAAAATGTAATATCTTATTTCCCAACAGTGTTGGCTCAAGCGTGACTCTCATTCGGGAAGTCTTGGGTTCAAATCTCGTCGAGACCGAAAAAACTTACTGAAGGTTTATTTCGAGGTTTTCCTGAGTAGTTAACGCGAAGGCAATGGATTGAGTCCTATTAAACAGCCCTCGGACCCCTTCACAATAACTGTCCTAAACTCCAATATACCTTGTTAGACACCTCACACCTGAAGGGGGCATGCATTGCACCCTGGGCAGGTTTCCGACGAGAAATTTTATTTTATATTTACGATTATAAACTCATTTTACACCTACCAGAATACAATACAAATGAATACTAACAAGAAGATAAAAAACAGAGTCAAATATTTATTTTTAGAACATTTAAAATTAAAAAAATAAATTAATTAACGCGGGGAAAATTACCAAGCTGAACATATAGATACAATTTTTCTTTTCGTAGATCTTAATTGTTAAACTTTCTAAGATAAGCATGTACTGTTAAAGTTCAACATTTCAATGTGCATGCAACTTTTGAACAAAATGCACACCTGCATAATTTCCAAAATCGACACATTTTCTATTAATCTAACGAAACAGCTGATTATTCTCAGAACAACTGAACATTTAGAACAAAGTAAAACTTGTATTTCCTTTTCTACATGCATTTTTCACACCATACTGATGTAATTTGTGTTTTTATTTATCACATATAATTGGTAGTGATTGTGCAAGATATAGCGTGGATGAAATGCACAATTATTTTATGCCTGTCATGTTAAGCCAGTGCATGCAATGCAACGCGTGTTGTACCACTGCTAGAAGAAACAGAATGTACGCAATAATGCACGAAGAAGCATGACAATCAGTATACTGAGGAGCAAGGTCGCAAAGCTGATATTTCGAAATTTACCTTCACGAATTAGTAGAAGTGAAATAGAGTAAACCGACAAATATAATAAATAGTCAACCAGACAACTCAGAATACGGTTTATTATACACATGAAGAAATTAACACGACTGGCGGAAAAATACAAGAATAAATAGATATAAATTCTAAGGTGGTTCTGAAATTAACCTGGTTGATTCTAGCGCTGTCCGCGGGTGGAATCGTGCCCAGCTTGATTGATCGGTGTATTATAGTAGGTCAATGTTCGCTCGTCGATGGTGTAGGCGCCTACATGTTTGGCTTGTCTGCTTTAAATTTAATGTCCCCCACTAAAAATCAATGTTGTGACTGAGTGGGTATTCTAAATGCGAATTCAATTTATTTATTTATTTATTTATTTATTTATTTCTGATTAGAACACTTTCCAATAAAGAACATTAAGTGAACATGTGGATTGAATAGTTCAGAACATTATCCCTTTCTTGCCCAAACCTAGAATTTTTTTTAAAATTATTGTTTTTTTACTTATTCATCAAACAAACATGCCCAAACAAAGATTTTGTTTGAAACTTTTTTCTTTTTTTTGAGTATTTTAGATTTTTTGGGAAAATTTTGGATTTTGAATATGTGCCGCAATTTCCAACTTTTTTAAGTTTTGAAAAGATTTAGTTCAAGAACAAGCATCTTTATTAATATAAAAAAAATTGAAAATCGGATAAAATGGCCAATTTATAATTTTTTCAGATTTTTATATATTATTTTCAAAAATTCACCATTTTTAAATTTTTTACGCAAAAAGAGATTAAAAATGATGTACAAGGCGCAAATATTATCCTATGTGAACGTGCGATAGCTCTATGTGCTCAGGAGCAGTGGGACTCAAACGTCCCGTCAGGCTTATAGAGCTACGATCCTATCTATGTTAATGCTATACCAAAATAAACTGTGGGACTTGTAAGTCCCGTCAGACGAGCGAGGGTTATACGGAAATCAATACACCTACGATTAATTAAATCGATACATCTTGTTAACATGCTCGAAATTAGAAATACAAGTCAGTAGCTCTCGGAGTAAATGCAGTAGTTTCATTATGATAAGCAGCTGCCTAATACGATAAACTGAGTGCTAAGAAAAGATTCGTCGCGCGTCAGTAACATATACGCAGCTTGTTTGGTGTAGGTGCCGGGTCATGAAATGTCAATTTTCCTGGGGGGCTAGCCCCTCCCCCCTACCCATAGGGTCACCAAAAACATTCTCAATCATCCTTGTTTTATTTTATTTTATTTAATTAATTCATTAATTTATTCAACGTCATTCCTTTTCAGTAAAAAAACTGATTTACAAAGGAGAACAACTAAATTCTAAAAAAATAAATAAATAACAAATAATAAATAATAAGTGCAGACACAACAATAAACAGAGTTAAGTAAAGTTTGAAATAGTAACATTATAACAACGTTTTAATAACACAATAATTTTGGTAACAAATTCAAAATGAATGAAATTAATTATACGAACCAAATATAACTAGGAAAACGCTCAGTTGGAGGCGTTGATAGCGAGCACGTGCTATATTTTTGTTGATGGTCCAAATTTTAACCTGATCTGAATCTTCGTGCGACCACTATCATGAGCCAAAAAACTCCGACTTTTCGTTGCCATGGTAACGTTACTTTTGTTATAATGTAATTTCCAATCAACACTGCTTATCGGATCAAAATAAAATAAACATATTCGTGACCGGACGGACATTCTAAATGATTTGGCCACCTCAGATTTTGTCGCCGTTTAGTTTAAAAAAACTTTCGATTAACTTCAATGTAACTTTATAACTTTGAACGATTTTGCCACAAAACTAATAGCATTCAATCCAGATCGAAGCTTGCGGATGGTCCAAATTTCAACTCGATCCGAACCACCGTTCGACCGCTATCATGAGCCAAAAAAGCTCTAGCTTCGTGCGACCTTTCGTTGCCATGGTAACGTTACCTTCGTTATAATGTAATTTCCATCTACACTACTTATCGGATCAAAATAAAATTAACATATTCGTGACCGGACGGACATTCTAAATGATTTGGCCACCTCAGATTTTGTCGCCATTTAGTTTAAAAAAACTTTCGATTAACTTTAATGTAATTTTGTAACTTTTTGAACGATTTTGCCACAAAACTAATGGCATTCAATCGAGAATGAAGCTTGCGGATGGACCAAATTTCCACTCGTTCCGAACCTCCGTTCGATCGTTATGGCGAGACATACAAAAAAAAAACACAAACAACAAACAAACAAAACCAGTGACTATTTTTTCCGGCAGAGTCAAACGCTCGCTTCGCTCGCTTAAAAAAAGGAAAAAAAGACAGGAAGAAAAATAGAAAAAAGAATGGAAAAAAGAAAAGAAAAGAATGGGAAAGAAAGGAAAAAAATCAAAAAAGAAAAACGAAAAGAAAAGAAAAGTGATTTTTTACAGACCATTTATAACACGATCCCACTAAAACGAATATAAGATTGCCAAAAATCAGGGAAAAATCTAACTTTCGTGGGAAGAAACCACCAAACGCGAATCTTCATTCTTCTGTTCATTCAATCCACTGAGGCCACTCACACATAATGCTTGGCAGTTACAAGAAAATAAGTACAAAATACACACACTATTGTTGAAGGGTTAATGCTAACTAAAACGCGTGTCAATCGTACGTTGAGTTCGGTTATTATCGTGAGACGTGACACACGCACAGACGGACGCACAGACGGACGCACAGACGGACGCACAGACGGACGCACAGACGGACGCACAGACGGACGCACAGACGGACGCACAGACGGGAGCTTTCTCCTAACTTACTTAATGTGCATCGTCGAACTCCAAGATAACAAGCTAAATTGAAGCCCATGTTCCCTTCACAATCCAGCTCCATGGTCAAACCATAGTATGGTCTAACAACGAACAGAACAGAAGTTGAGTGGAACTCTCTTACACAAAGTTAAGAAACGTATGAACATCGTGTTTATAGTTTTCTACATCGCTATTTGGAACCCATATCAAATCACCAAAATTCATAATGTAGAAAGGGTCCAACAGTGTTTCATAACACATCAATTTATAAAAAGTAACATTCAGTATCATAGAGTATAGATTATGCACAACTTTGTAAAGATGCTAACCTATGACATTAGAAAACCGAAGGAAACTATTCTGACATGGTTTACCTTTACAAATTGTAAATAATTTAACAAAAACTAGTTCAATTCTTGGCAAATTAAATTTTCATATACCTCTCAAACATACACGCCTTCACAAAACTTTCCAACCAGCTCTAGTCATCTCGACCTCCATAAAAATTCATGCATCAACAGATAACAACATTATTTTAATATGTTAAAACCTCTTGAAGGAACAGACATTGATCTCTACTCTCAAAATATTTTTAAATTTAAATCTGTGATCACTCAAGCTTTATGATATTAAAAATATAATTTACTCACTAGCTTATTTCCATAAGCCTCTTCTTTCATCCAGTTTTCTTTTCTTCTCTTTCAAGAATATCTCTTATTAATTTCATTTTTTAAATTTTTTGATAGTTCACATTTAAATTGATAATTTCAAAATTTTTAAAGATTACAGTATTATTTTTGTGTATATTGTATATTTTAATCTCTATAAGTATATGTTTTCTATCCATTATTCTATGCTATGATTTGCACTTGGGGGAGTATTTGTACTCTGTTGTAATATGCATTATAATAAAATAAAAAGAAAAAGAAAAAAAAAAAAAAATAGCAAAAGGTTTGGTGTTTTGTGTTGAAAGTTACGTGTCCATATAGATAAAACAATCTTTCTCCACTTGGAGCATTCTTGAGTTTTACTCGCTCACTTTTCACGGTGTGAAATAAACATGTCATGTGAGTTCACTTCCTACACTGACGGCCGATTGCTATTCTCGACTCTCTACTGTGGATGTTGTTCGAGTATTATTAGTATTTATTTTACAAAATCAAGGTACACATAGTGATCTTAAAAAGTTAAAGAGAATCAGAAATGATAAGAGCTTGGCTCCATTGCAAGGTTATGCCAGATTCCTTTTATTACAACTAACTAAAAATTAGCTAAATATATAATTACAAGTGTAATGCTCCTCTCATGTTTGAGAATCCATGTGAGACCGGCCTTGGTGGTTCTCTCACAAAGGATTTAATGGGAGTTAGAACGGCCTATGTTCCCCATGGTAATTTTGCAAATTTCAGGTAACATTAATAGGACATTATTTGACTTAGAACCATGAATATAGTAAGAAGCAATAGGAAGAAACTGTGTTTGAACGCTCTCTACGACAACGACGACGACTCTTAGCTCACGCGATGTATAGAAGGCTCTAGTGATTTTGAAATATCGTCTTTAACCACGTATGCATAAATCTCCTCATCTGCAATTGACTTTCTGTTTTTTTAAATCAAGACAACCCAACTGCAGCATGTGCACGCTATAGATTGAGCAACGCTAGAGTAAGACGCCCCTCTAATACAGTTCTGTCACGAACATTACTTATGCTTCTCTTTGATAACACACCTGTACCACTCGTAATTCCGACAATCATCATTACATCATCATTAATAACAGTTTTTCACGAGATTCAAGAACAACTTGATTCCCACCTAGGATACGCAAACATCGTCCACGCACGAGGCCTGTGGGTGTTATGCAACAACCGACCCCTCACCCTCACACGCGTTACGAGGTTTTATTAACTAGGAAAACGCTAAAGTCCCGTCGCGTTGATGGATGAGCTTTTTTGTAAGTTTTTAGTTTGCGTAGGATCTATTTATTTATCAAGTGCCTTTTGAACGCATTGTGTGTTTGAGTCAAGTTTCTATTGTTACTTGTAAATTGTTATTAAAAACCTAAAAAAACCCTCACATTAAAACCTTTATTCTATGGATTCTGGCTAACTTTTTGAAATTTTTCTTTCAAAAAGCAATACATCACCATTACTTTATATCCACGTGAAATATGAACGTTTTAGCCCCACCCGTTTGGTCAGAATCGGCCCAAATGTCACGAAAACATCGCACTAAAAATAGAAAAAAATCGTAAAAGTACGATATTCATGAGAAATATTTCTTCGATTGTACCCAAAAACGCGACAGGTCTAAGTTTAGAGATTTCGAAGGTCCCCTCCAATTTTCATCAAGATCGCATGCCGTTTGCCCGGTAGAGTGCGAACAAACAGAAAAAAAACAAACAAAAAACAAAAAACAAACAGAAAAGAAACAAAAAAACAAAAAAAACACCCGAGCTAATTTTTTGGGGGGGTCAGTGAAATTGAAGTCTTCGCTTCGCTCATCCAAAAATATTTACATTTTCTTCCAATTAAAAAATATGCACCTTGTTCAATGTATAAGCTAGTTATTAGAATACCTAACCTAAGCCGGTGTCTTCGAAACTACTACACATACGAACCTAAATCCCTAAAATAAAACACGAAACACATTGTTCAAATATACACATGTATATTATTCGGTTACACTTTACACGGTTTTTTTAAATATAAGCTTGCTTACACATTATCCACAAATAGAGCTGGTCTTTGCTCACAAACCAACAAAAACTTATTTATTCCACGTGTCAATAAAGAGAAAAGTGGAAAACGATCAATAAAATACAGACTAGCAGTCATGTGGAATGACCTTACATTTCCATAAAATATTAAATCACTTAAAAACAAACCACGATTCAAGAAGGATTTAGCGAATTTAACTCTACAGTATTAGCGGTATTAGACTCAATATACCACCGTTAAAATGTAGCTGTTCCTGTTCATGCTATTGCTAACCTAGTGTAACTATTAGTAGTTTTTAGATTTCTTTAGCATTAAATCCTAATCTGTATTATGTATTTTGCATTATTGTAACCACTTGGTAAACATTTGCAGTGGTGTATAGTTGCTGTATTTTAGTTGATAAGCTGTATAGTTTCTAGTTCATATTTCATAATATAAGTAAGTTTAATTTCATACCAAGGGCATCAAGCATTTTACTTGTAAACGGTATAATTATTAGTAATTGTAATGCTTTATAGAAACCAATTTTAAAAAAAAATTAATTGTTTTTATATAATTATTTCATTGTCTTCATTTCCTTCTTTCGAGTGAGACGGTATTTTACAAATATAATCATACAAATGCGAAATATTGTCGATTGACTAAATTATTTTACATTTCTTCAGTTTCTCTTTTTCCCGCCTTGCTGAGTTCGTGCTGATGATAAAGTGACAATTATTATGGTGGTTCGTGCGCCTCAAAACAAATTAGAAAATGCAATACCAGATAAAATTACTTTTAGATACTAAAGCATAAATACCAATCAAGAATACGTAACCGCGATTGTCAACACTTTATTGAAGCTTTCTACGTCTAAGAATTGTGCAGTTTGTTTGCGTATTTATTATTTTGTTGCAGTTAAAATCATTGATGACTGTCTCTGTCTACCATGTCTGGATCCAGGTCCAGGACCAGTCCTAGGTCTAGGTCCAACTCAACGTAGAACGTCGGACTACTAATTCTAGGCTGGAAATAGTTTGTTTGCAAAAGCGTAATGCGTAATGCGTAATGTGTGGTTTCTTCCGCGAAAGTTTGATTAAGTTACTCCCTGATTTGCTGTTCCTGATTTTTGGCAAACCTATTATTCGTTTGAGTGGCATCGTCTAATAAATCAGTTTTTTCTTTTCGTTTTACTTTTTTAATGTTTTTTTCTTTCTTTCTTTCCTTTTCTTTTCTTTCTTTTCTTTTCTTTTTTCCTTTCGTTTTTTTTTCACCACCACTTTTTATATTTGATTCCTTTAATTGCATTTAATATCCTTTTTTTTAAAAAAAATGCATTGTTGTTGTTGTAATATTACTATTTCAAATATTTACTTAAATGTAGTTCATTGTTGTGTCTGCATCTATGTAATTAGATTTATTTAGTTGTCGTCCTATGTAAATCAGTTTTTATAACTGAATAGGATGGACGTTAAATTAAAATTAAAAATGCGTAATGCGTAATGCGTAATGCGTAATGCGTAATGCGTAATGCGTAATGCGTAATGCGTAATGCGTAATGCGTAATGCGTAATGCGTAATGCGTAATGCGTAATGCGTAATGCGTAATGCGTAATGCGTAATGTTTAAACCAGACACTAATCGGACAAGATAAGGTGAAGCATGTGCACACATTATGCATGTAAAAGATCTTTGGTATTACAAAAAAAACGCTCAGTTGGACGCGTTGTTGAGCGAGCACCGGTACGTGCAACACGACCCGAGTACGACATTCCCATAATGTTTACATACCAATAAGTCTTTTAGGTCTTGACCGATTTAGCTGAAAATTTGTAAAATAGGAGAGAATGGATAAAAATCCACCGCCATCTAGAGGACCTTGACATCATTTCTTTGGGAAAACTATTTTACTATTGATTTCTTCTAGGTGGCAGTACATAGCACGGGTACATAGTGACCAGAATTCTTGTGCAACTTTTCGTTGCCATGGTAACGTTACTTTTGTTAAAATGTAATTGCTATCTACACTACTTATCGGATCAAAATAAAATTAACATATTCGTGACCGGACGGACATTCTAAATGATTTGGCTACCTCAGATTTTGTCGCCGTTTAGTTTTAAAAAAAAACTTTAGATTAACTTTAATGTAACTTTATAACTTTTTGAACGATTTTGCCACAAAACTAATGGCATTCAATCGGGAACGAAACTTGCGGATGGTCAAAATTTCAACTCGATCCGAGCCTCCGTTTGACCGCTATCATGAGCCAAAAAAGCTGTGCGACTTTCCGTTAACGGGACTTTGTTATAATGTAATTTCCATCTACACTACTTATCGGATCAAAATAAAAATAACATATTCGTGATCGGACGGACATTCTAAATGATTTGGCCACCTCAGATTTTGTCGCCGTTTAGTTAAAAAAAAAACTTTCGATTAACTTTAATGTAACTTTTTAACTTTTTGAACGATTTTGCCACAAAACTATACAGCAACCCGCCTAGGTGGTATGTACATGTGTGCAAAATTTCAGGTCGACCAGAGAAAACGGTGCGACCTGTATCGAAGCAGTAACAAAAAAAAAAAAAAACAGACATTCGAGCCATAAGAGTCAAGTGGAGACGCTCGCTCAATAATAAATATAATCGCCGATGTACAGCTCTAGAATACTATGATACCTACCTCCCCCTGGCAACCCTGACTGAAAGTGATCCCAAGGTTTCATTCAGTCGATAATGAAAGGGATTGAGTTGGACATTTCCTTCACAACTGAGCCATTCCGTCAAAAACAGGAATTTCAGGAAAAAAATTAAAATAAGTATTTATTATTTTTTTTAGCTTGAACTGTTTTGTCAACTCTTCTGCTTTGTTACTGAAATCACTAAAACACATTTCCTTAGCATTATTTTATAGTTTTAAGCATGTTTTCACTGTGTATTGCAACAAGGGTAGGAGAAAGTAAAATATGGTTAAGTTTGATAAATTTTATCTAGAGGGTGGATCTGCTTACAGAGTGAGTGTATGAAGAGAACTAAGACTGGTGCTTGTTCTTTACAATTCCAAAGCTTAAATGTTGTAGGTAACTTTAGGTTTCAATATATCACCATTTCATTAAAAAGCAACCAGTTGTAACATCCGTTACACAAAATAGACACAAGTCCTTATAAATCAGTGAAGGTTATTCTAATCAAAACCAAAACTTCCAAAAGTGAGGTAATAATACTCAACTACATGTGGGACATTTATCTTTTTTCTACATATCACAATAATTGATAAAATGTGTAACGGATGTTACATTGATTGTTTGTTGAT
This sequence comes from Sweltsa coloradensis, assembly GCA_024449915.1. Lineage (NCBI taxonomy): Eukaryota > Metazoa > Arthropoda > Insecta > Plecoptera > Chloroperlidae > Sweltsa > Sweltsa coloradensis. Next base: position 113,706 of record JAMZAV010000991.1, read on the forward strand.
GTTTAGTCATTAATTTTGTGAAAATGAATTATATTTACTAAACTAATGGCATTAGCATTGTCATTATGATATTTAAAATAATATATTTGTAATTTTTATTATAAAAATGATTAATTAAATACCTACCCTAAAAGCTTTCTTAATTAATTTTTAAAATTTAATGTTTTTGATATATCAGCTTAATAATGACTTGAAATATTTACCCTAAACTTGATAATGTATTAATAACATCAGTAGTAACAACACAAACTAATTTTTTAGTGTCGCGCAGCACCCTTGTAACATCCAGCTTGAAATCTCTTTAAGGGTACTTATTTGAAATAAATGTAATGGTAGTTGTATTAAACAATAGTAAGCAATCTGATTTTTCTTTAGAAGACAAATTTTTATGAAGCAAATAATAAAATAACTGCACTTCTAGGTCACTCGTAACATCCGTTACACAGCCTGTAACATCCGTTACACACTATTTTTATTTTTTAATATTCAATTATGAACTTTTCTCAGAATGTTAAGACTAGAGACTATTTAATGATTCCTTGTGAATGAGTATAAATTTATATTATTTTTTCACCCCCTTGGGGGAGGGGGGGGGGGGGGGAGCTGACTTTTTATTAGAAATACTTTTTAGTGTAAATGTATTTCCCCAAAATTTTTGTAACATCCGTTACAGCACTAAATAGTTATGTTTTTTAAAAAGAGGGTTTTAACTTGTTTGGAGCGCAATTTCCTGGTCAGTAAATCAGAAGTATTTGGTGTGATATGTGTTACCATAACATGAAAAGCTTATAATTTTGAAGGCAGAATATTATTATTATTATTATTATTATTATTATTATTATTATTATTTTGTTATCTTGTTTGTTAAAATTGCAACAAGAAACGGCGTCGACGCTAGCAAATATCTTGCTAAAACACTCAAAATCTGTGGAAATCTTGTCCCGCGAAGAGCCTTGATGAAGCACGTGAAACTAACTAATTTAGCACATGCAGTTGGTTCTCCCATAAGTGCTCCCTGCACAGGGAAGGGAAATGACTCACTGAGCAGTCTTTGAGGCGGGCGGCAGGTCGTTCCATTGGTTAACTACCCGGAAAGAAAAGCACGTGGGCCCGAGCAGTCCTTTGGGCCGGGGGGGGTTGGAGGCGGGGTGCCTATTATCGTCGCCTCTCAACACGCGGCCCTGGATGATGCGCGCGCACACGTCAAAATCAGTGGCGCCACTGAGGCATCTTTAAAAAAACACCAGATCGGTGTACTGCAGGTGCATGGTCATTGGCATAACCTGCATTGGTCACAGGGTGGGGGGAGGTTACGGCCATGTATGAAATGCAGCGCCCTTCTCTGCACCCTCTCAAGCTTTGTAGTGTTCTCGATGGTAGTTGGGTGCCAGGCGGGAAGGCCGAAAGTCATGGAGGGCTTGACTAGCGACAGGTAGGCCCATCCTCTTGACGCGGGGCGTGCAGCCGGGGCAGGTTGCGGGCCGCGAAACCCAGCACCTGCAACGCCTTGGTGCGCACGATGTCGGTGTGCACGTTCCATCGGGAGGTCGCTTGTGATGTGAACGCCGAGGAGGCGCTGCTTGTCGACGTACTCGATGGGACACCATCGATGGTGTACATGAAGTAAAGTGGGGTGCGAGCGCGCGTAATGTCCATCATCTTGCACTTGAGGGCGTTGAGCGACATGCCTTTTTGTCGCACCAGATTTTGAATGACGTCTAGGTCTGCTTGGAGGGCGTCTGCATCCTCTTGTGCCCACGATACAGTACAGGTGACGTCATCAGCGTACTGGAGCATTTGGACCCTTTGGGCCGAGGTAGGGAGGTCGGCTACGAAGACTTTAAATAGGGGGGGGCCCGACCCACACTGCCCGGATGACGCCCGGGGCACGTCCCGGAATTCTGAGCGCTCGCCGTTGAACTGGACGAACTGTGTGCGGGCCGACCAGGAAACTCTCAAACCACCTAAGCAAATTGCCCTTAATGCCATAATGCTCGAGTTTGGATAGTAGACGCACTTTGTGGCACTTTTTTCGAACGCTTTAGACCAAATCGAGAAAGACACAGTGAATGTGAGCTCCGCTACGCTCGTCCATTTGCCGCCGTCCATGAGTCAATGGCGCCGGCGAGGAGAGGGGTTTGCAAGAACGGCGCTGTCGAAAGCCGTGCTGCGCCGCAGGGTTTGACGTTTTGGCTCTAAAGGGAACTCGCTCGTCCGGTCTCGCACAAAACGTTCCATCGTCTTCCCGACCAGTGAGGTGAGCTGATTGGAAACGTAGTTCTTTATGTCTCTCTTGTCGCCGTCTTTGTAGATCGGTGCCACGGACGCCGTTTTCCATTCTGTTGGAATACCCTGTCAAGCGCCATGTTGAAAAGGTGGGCAAGTGAGTCGCTGAGAGCGTTCGCGGAGTTTTTAAGTAGAATTGCAGGCACGCCGTCCGGGCCCGCTGCTGTATTCGCTTTAGTCCCCCGTAGAAGCTGTTTTATGTCACCGGGCAAGCAAGTCAGCTCGCTCATGGGGGGGCTGTTCTGAAAGCTGGGTGGCGGGCGCGTTTCCTGGTGGACGGGGAAAATGTTATCCGCCCGCGAGAAATTGCTCTGGAACGCCTCACTAAAACAGGCTGCCACCTCTTTGGGGTCTGACACGGTTTTTTCCCCTACCTTGAAAACTCGCAGCATCGTTCGGGAAAAGTTGCCTTGGAATTAATGTAGCGCCAGAAGAAAATTTCTGCTGTCTGCACCTCGCCCAAGTCCCACATCCAGTTGTCCTTGGCCGTACGAAGAGCCACCTGTGTCGATCTTCTGGCAGCAAGATAGGCCCTCTTCTTGCGTCTCTCAATTGGTTTCCCGCCTCGGGCAAACAGTCTGTCCCGGACGTCGATCATCTTTTTAATGCTCTTGCTTAGCCAAGGGTGGAGTCGACGCTTGTTTCCCCCCTACTCTCCTCTTTGGAACGTGCTCATCTGCGCACTCAAAGACGATACGCTTCCAGTTTTCCCAGGCTTCATTGACGTCTTCCAGCTGCAGCACCTCCGGCAGTCGTTCAGAAAGCATTTCGTTCCCGGGGCCTGCCAGTTTTCTTTAGTGAAATCAAGAACATCTCGGGCTGCACTCACAGGACGGATGGCAGTCATGAGAGTGTGGCCAGGACAGCGTCATGGTCATCACGCCAGGCACCACCTCCACCGTTTGACACGATGCTGGGCGCATCGCAGAGCAGCAGGTCGATAGTTTTTCTCACTCGAGTTGGTGATTCGGGTTGCTCAGTGGGCCCGTTGAGAGAAAGCCAGTCAGCGAAAGCAGATATAAAATCATTGGAGGTTCTGTCGCGCCCTTCTGGTGGGTCCGAACGCCAGCATATGTTGAGATTTAAAAAACGCCAAGCAAGAGGCAAACCATCGAAACTTGGCTGCACAGCAGCAACTAAGTCCAGGGAGTGCAGAAAGTCGGCGTTTTGGGCTGCATCTGAACATGGCGGACGGTATGCTGACCCCACGAGAAGTCGCAGGTTGCCGACTTTGATTTCCGCCCAGACAATTTCAGCCCGGCTTTCGAGGTGACCGAGGCGCTTTGGCTGCAGGTGCGGTCGAATCGCTAGAAGGACGCCGCCAACCGCGGCCGGCCCGTCTGTCCTTCCGCAGGACGACGTAGTCGCTTGGAGAGGAACTCGTGGTTTTTGACGGTCCGGAGTCAACCAGGTCGCATTCACCGCACAAAGATCAGCCGAGTGGGAAAGCAGAAAAGCATCAATGTCTGCAGCTCGTTTACGGTTCTTTAAAGAACGGCATTAAAACAGATTAGCGTGACAGCATTTTTGTTTGCTGAGGCGTCTCCGCGGTGGTTTCCGAGGGGGGCTTTGTGTCACTTCCCGGGGGCTCCAGAAAAAGTCATTCAGCTCGGGAGGCTGCACGTCCAGCATTTGAAATTGTTATTTTTGCGGAAAACATTTACCTCTTTATCACTCCAACTGTTATTCTTCATGAGGCAGGTCCTGTGGTAGAGCCGACCGCACCCCGCGCAGATTATCTTAACACCATTTTTCCTGCCAACTTTGTCACACAACAAGCATGTTTTTTTGCAATATGGCGGGAGCTCCCCGCGGCATTAAAAAGAAGAAGAATGAAGCAACCAATAATGTACTTTTCTCCCATGTAGGGGCTTTTGCCGAGTTACATACTTTGCTTCTTATACACACGAAATGGTCGAGATGTCAACATACTATCAGTTTGAAGGTAGTGGCAAACCCAAATTTTTTTGATTGTTTTTTACGCAAACAAATCAGAGACATGAAAGCAAAACTTTAACTTTAAAATGTTACAAGAAAAAACCAAAAAAAAAACTTCAATAACAATTGTACATACAAACCTTAATATGAAGAACAGGTTACGAACACCATATACTAAAAAATCTGTATAAAAATGGATAAAATTCCATTTTTACTGCATCTTCTCCATAAGAGGCCAAGACTATTCCACTGCCTGTGTGTTTTTAGTAGTGAAAATGTAACATCCGTTACATACGGAATGGCTCAATTACTCTTAACTCCATAACTCGACGAATAACATTAAATGTTTCATTAGCAGGAACTTCATTTTCGTTTGAATGGGATCATCTAATATATCATTTTTCTTCTTTTCGATTTTCTTTTTTTTGACGATTTTTTCCTTTTCTTACTTTTTTCCACCATATTTTTTCATATTAGGTTAATTAATTAATTAATTGATTGAATTTAATATCATTTTTGAATTTGTTACCAGAATTGTTGCAAATAAATAAATAAATAGATAAATAAATAAATCCTATTTAGAGTATACCCACTCAGTCACAACTGATTTTCATTGGGGGGACAGTAAACCAAAGCGACCAAGCCAACCGTATAGACCTATAGGTGTTTAGTGCATTGTTGTAATATTACTATTTCAAATATTGGCTTAACTGTAGTTCATTGTTGTGTCTGCATTGCGTTTTCCTAGTTAGATCAATTTAGTTGTCCTCCTTTGTAAATCAGTGTTTTAACTGAATAGGATAGACGTTAAATAAATAAATAAATAAATAAATAAATAATCGTACACGTGCGTGGCAAAAGTGTGGGAAACAACAATGTGAATAAAAACCAGCACAATTAGTTTAATAGAAGTCATCCGAGATTAATTACATAATCGACATGATTATGAAGCAATAGCTTAGGATAAGTACCATGTGATGAAAGTTGCCTTGAACTTGACTTGTGCAGTAACGAGGACAAGATGTGGATTGTAACTAGTCCAGTGCAGACCAAGGGGGGAGGGGAAGTGCATGAGCTTGTGGTTGCAGACAGTTTCACATAGTTGAGGTGGCTATGGAGCGGGTGACAAAACCAGTCAACTCTTTCCGTTCCATGTTGTTGTTGTGGAGTAACAGATGAATTACAGCTAAGCCCTTTACTTCACAAAGTCTTCGAACTCCCCTCTGGTCAGTGGAGCCTAGGGGCGCTTAACTACTGAGGGATGCTGAAATATTTACTTACATTTTCTAAAGCAGTGGACATTGAATAACTCTCGAAACTATATCAGTGGAAGACTCAAGATTCTCTACCCCGTGGAGGATGGTTGAGATATGTATATAATATGAAACAACCACTAGGAAAACGCTTTAAGTCCCGCCGCGTTGATGGATGAGCTTTTTTTGTAAGTTTTTTGTTTGCGTAGGACCACTTTTCCTTTGCAAGTGCTTTTTGAATGCATTGTAGGTGATGTTGTCAAGTTTCTATTGTTATTTGTTAATTGTTATTATAAATCTCAAAAAACCTTTTTTCTATGGATTCTGGTTAACTTTTTCCAACTTTTTCTTTCAAAAAGCAACACATGACCACTACCTTAATATCCATGTAAAATATGAACGTTGTATCCACACCCGTTTTGGTCAGAATCGGCCCAAATGTAACGAAAATAAATAATCGAAAAAAAAAATTGTAAAAGTAGGATATTCATGAGAAATATTTCTTTGATTGTACCAAAAAAATGTGGCAGGTCTAAGTTCAGAGATTTCGAAGGTTCCCTCCAATTTTCATCAAGATCGCATATGCCGTTTGCCCGGTAGAGTCGAACAAACAGCAAAAAAAACAAAAAAAAACATTGGAGCTAAATATTTTGAGGGGTCGTGAAATTGAAGTCTTCGCTTCACTCATCCAATAAGACCAACCTACAGGTTGTGTGGAAACCGGGCCAAAGATCACACAATTAATGGCGTTTTCCATTGGCATGCACTGAATGCGAACTAACGTCAGTGTTTTTTTGTTGTCGATGGTGAGGATAAATTAACGTAGAGTTACAACAACGAAAGTGAAAAATGTATTATATATTAACTTTTTATCAAGTACTCACAATAAGAACGGTACGGTGTACTTGATATAATCAATACCTAGAGGGGTGGACGTCGCCCGCAGCCAAGCTCCACACGTGTACTTACAAGGCGACCGAACTCGGCACTGTATACAGCTACCCGAGTTGTGGGGTTTTCAGCTATTTACACACACCACCCCGAAAGATTTACAATCTTGAAAATCAATATATGAGCTGATATGTGGTCCATGACAAAAAAAATCACCCGGATCCGATAATGTTAAAAAAAGTGCCTCAACATCGTTGAAATCCTTTCGGCTGTCTGGCTAATTCTCCGCGGGGAGTTATAAGAGCATGCAGAGAAAACGGTACATCTTAGAACTTTGTTACTTGGACCACACTTAGATGTACCTCAGACGCAGTGCCTTTTGCTTCCAAAACCAAAATCTGGTAACAGGAACCGGAGAAAATCAAAATTTTGGATGATAATCATAACACGTAATTACTAAGGCGTGGTAATTTGTACAAAACTTGAAGTTAAACATGCTCTTAACCATTGGAATGAAAAGCTTGGCTCAACTTCTATATCTCACAACTCACAGCACAGCCGAAGACTTTTGAAGGAGAGCTTGGCTGCCGTTTTTTTTAATTTTTTTGTTTTTGTTTTTGTGGAGGATAGAATTATTATAAACATAACGGTGAAACCATGTCGTCCATCTTGTTGTCTACGTGCTGCCCAGAATGTCAAAGGTTTTGTGTAACGAGAGATCGATAGCAAAAACGGGGCATAGACGAAAATAAGAAAGATTTTTTACCTACTCATTCAGTGGAATTGTCCACTGTAATAGACATCAACTTTCAAAATTTATATCCTGGTAAAAGATAGTTTTTTCAATTTGACTCCAATTTAAAAAAAAATCCGTGCATTAAAAATAAATCCCTTATCACATCCCGATTGGACAAAAAGTGCCTTTTATAGACTCGCTTTTTGCCGTCTAAAAAATGCACTCCCTTTTCACCGTACCTGCTGCACGCGCACCTAGTCGGCGCGGGCTCCACATGGGGGTATGTATGCGTGGTGAGCCGTAACTACCCCAACTAAAAGAGGATCGTAGGCTAAAAGTGGTGGAAAAAAAATCCCGGAAAAATAATATATTTTGTATTATTGTTACTATTTGAGATACAAAAATTGTGAAACATGCAAAAAATTCAGGAAAACAAATTACTTTAGGAATGTACATCTAATTTACATCTTAACCTAAAATGAAGCTTTAATTCAAAATCCAAAATTTCCTTAAAAAACACGAAAAAATATTTGAAAAACACTAAAAATACAAGAAAAAAAATTAGTACCTATTTTAAAAATAACTTAATTTTGTCCAAGTCAATTGTCCACTGAAAGGGTTAAGGTGTGTTTACTCTTCGGCGTTGCTCGCGAAGTGAAAGCGCGTTGACAAATCAGCGTGCGTTTTCAATCGAACGCGCGAAGGCGCAAGGCCTCACAAGAAACATAAACTAAGTTCATCTTTTTTGCCTTTGCCACAAAGAAATAAGTTGCCCCGCCGATGCACCGACTCCACATTATATTTATATAGTACCTGACAATAATAGTCGTAATGACGATTATAGCCATGTTTTTCTTTAAAAAATATATATTTGGCGAACAACGTGGATCGTTATTACTTATTATAGACTAAATTAGTCCAGTAAAAGTTGCAATTTAGCTACAATTGGCGCCCAACGTGGGCCTTTATCATAAACAATTATGTCAGTAATTTCTTTCAAAAAGGCGTCCTAAAATTAATCTGTGAATACAACAAGTGTTGAAGACTCGCGGCGAACTTGCCTTTGCCTTTGCCAACTTTTCCCCTTCGCTTCGAGAGCAACGCCGAACAGTAAACGCACCTTTAATCAATTGAAGTGTCAATTTGTGTATTACTTATTACAAGCATGGACAGACAATCTGTACGTGGGATCAGCGGCAAGACCCAGTTTTCCTCTGAACTTCGGTGTTGTCAGCTCATTCTTTGACGAATTGATGTTTCCTCTCATCGATCAAAGTTGAATGTGACTCTCACATACATGCAACACAAATTGAAACAAGTTTACACCCTAATCTATTGTAATATAATTTCTCCTGCTGTTAAAATACTAGTAGCTACAAGCGATACCAAAGCATCGTTCTCTTACTGCGAGATTACCAGTGATTCCATTTATAATGAGTGCGTTCCGATAACTGCTGGCTCTACTGGGAGCACAGTAAACACCAGTGCTAGCCTGCGCGGTCAGTAGGCCTAGAAAACGGAATGGTTCCCAGTAAAAGCATCCAGCACAAACACTGCAGCTGTCAGAAAAATAATCGTGCAGTCAATTTAAAACATGATATTAATTATTTAGGGTAAACTTGAAGAGAAATGAAAAGATTTCACGTTCAAATAAATTATTCTCTTGGCGGAATATTTAAAGCCGTCATCTAGCCTAGGCCTAGGCCTAGTGTCATCGACCCATTAATTGCAAGCTATGAATTAAAAAAGAAGTGTAAGCTCGCAAATAAATATTCTTAGCTCATTCCGAATCATTATTGTCATTTTTATTCCAGTGCAATAACAAAAATCTCATTTTTTCTGAACAAATAAAGCAATTTATTAACTTTGGAAGCAAACTGACATTTCAACGCCGCCATGACACTAGCTGGTTTACTGGCGATACTGAGCGAGAAACCTCCAGCACTTTCAGTTACTGAAGGCGCTGGGCCAGCAATTTACGGGACGCTCAGCACACTGCTGACAGCAGTTAACGGAACGGTTACAGTAAAGCTGGCTACTGGTTCAGTACGTCCAGCAGGTAACGGAACGCACTCAATGAACTCAGCAGAGTTATAAATTCAGCATGGAAGCCTAACATTTGATAACACAGTACCCACTTAGCCTAGCTACCAGATACCAAAGCATCGTTCTCTTACTGCGAGATTACCAGCGATTCCATTAATTTTATAATGAACTCAGCAGAGTTATAAATTCAGCATGGAAGCCTAACTTTCGATAAACCAGTACCCACTAGACTAGCTAATCACCTAACCTTTTAACATATTCAACTTTAAAAATTAAAAAAAAAAATAACTAGGAAAACGCCAAAGTCGTTGTTAGACGAGTGAGTGAACCATGTGTTGAGTACCCGGGAACATTCCCTTTCTTTCCCCTACCTAAGGCCTCCCTAGCTTATCATAGACTAGAGTGGCGCATTATGGCCTTACAGTTGATGTGCCCTTATACCAACCCTATATACAAACCCTATATACATAAGCTTATATTATAACATATAATTATCAAACTTAAATGCAAATGTTCCCGAGTACTAAAAACACATGACTCGCTCACTTGTCTAACAACGACTTTGGCGTTTTCCTAGTTATTGTTAAACTCAAATACACTACACTTAAAACAATTCGACAGTCACCTTGGTAAAACGAATAAGTGTTAGAGTCCTCCGCGGCATTTTACCACCATTGCCCATTTCGCCGCTCTTCATTCAAGCGGAATAAGTAGTCTTGTCAAGCTGTCAACCCTTATTCCATGATGACTCGCGCCACAGACTTCGGTCAACATAAAGAAAATCAATTAAAATGTGTGTCGGGGTTTGAAGCGAGTTCATTTGGAAACATGGAGGCACGCTCGTCTTAGCTGAGGGTCCAGGATTTTGACGAAGGTATAATTGGTACATGAGCCGGCCTCTTTGTAAATTTAGTTTCTTTGAGGGATTAGCAGTGTCGATAAATTCAAGATTTTCACTATACCTGCATTCTCAGTTAGCAGGCGCGTAGGAACTCTTTTCGAGTGGGGGGGAACAACAAATCCCTTTTGCCAAGCAAGGGGGGTTTGGGGGGCGGCAACAACAGCGCCGCAGGCGAAAATTTTTAAAATTAGGTTTTAGAGTGTGTTTGGTGCGTTCTAGAAAAAAAATCGTTTTTTGTGCTGAATGCAATACCAAATTAATGTATTTTTTGTACAGTAAAAAACTATAAAACTAAAAATAAAGTTGGAATAGTTAAGAGATGGACCATGCATGGCTTTTGAGCCAGTTCAAAAGAGCTGAAGGTATTTTCTTCATTATTCTGAGGTTCTCCTTCCTTCCACTGTCAGTGTCAAGTCATAACTTAAACTAACCAGCCCCAAACAGGTCTTCGTTAAAAAACACCCAGTACCCCAGTATACGGACTGCAATACCGTGTCACAACATCCCCACGCTACCTTATGGCAATTATAATGTACTTTTTACTCATTTACAAAAACAAAAGAATCACAGTGGGAAATTCAAAATTGAAAATTCGTTATTCAGAATTTGTTTCCGTGCGTATTTACGGCGAGACTGAATTTCTAAGATTCTGAAGTGGGGGGGTCACGGTAAAAAGTGGGGGGGAAACTCCCCCCCCCCCCCCCCCCCCCCCCCGCGCCTGTCAGTTAGGCTATTACATAAAAAAATTAGTGGAAATTTTCTAAAAATGGTCCACTTCACGGTAATTTTTTTAGTTTTTAGATCACAGATAGTTGCTGTAAAACATTGTTTTCAGAGTTAGTGCAGTTAAAACATGACGAATTTTTCTTTTTTCGCATTCGGCGAAAGGGCCTCCGGCAGCTCCCCAATAAATGTGACCCCCCCCCCCTACGCGCTTGTGTGCAAACAAATCCTAGGGGTGGAGGAAAGGATGGCCAATGTACAAATATTCCCTAGGGTGTCAGTTGTAACCGAACCCTCATCCTGAAGCTCGTGCGCAGAGGCGCGCGTGTGTGCGTGCGCGCGTGCGCGCGTGCGCAAGTGAGTGTAGAGGCTACTCGCAGTGGTTTCTATCGAAGAGATAACGAGCCCCTGGTATGCGTCCCACGTGCCTACTTGTACAGGTTATGTGCAACTTACAGCAGAATCTTATTCTCGGTTTACTTTTATGTCCCCTATTTGGAATTATGGGAATTGAAATGGTTTGGAAATGTTTTAATGTAGACGTTTAAAACACTCAGTCCTTGAAAAATGAAAGTAAAGAAATTGATCGCTTGGCATTTGCTTGACACCGCGGGAATGCTTTGAAAATATTGCACTATTATGAATCAAATCACTTTTTACTGACATATTATTTGCAATCACTGTATATAACCGCGCATATAAATACTTTGACAATTATTAAAATCTCTATACTCACTCAGTAAGAAAGTAAGAACTGATATTTCAGATAAAATATGATTGCAATTCAATATCACCATAAAAATAGTTTTGCCGTTGCACCTGCCAGACGTTTATTATTGACGATATACCTCTTGCTAAACTCAAACCATCTAAACAACTATTAACTAAGAGATTACAGTGTAGTCCAGGAGTGTCGGCACATGGGGGCCTTCTCAATTGTCCTATCCGCAACATACCTATAGTTAGTCACCTGAAGAGGGTCACACCAGTTAAATCTGATGTGTACCCTACAGTGGGCATCCTACAAAAAATATTTTATTAGGGGCAAGGGGTCATTTGCCCCCTCCCCCTGGATTTTCAATATAGGCAATGTTCGAACTGCTTTTTGGGGGCTTTCTGGTTTATTCTCTACAAAACTACATTATTTCGGTATTCTATATGGACCACATTTTTTTAAACGCACGCTAAAAACCTGATTTAATGTATTTCCTTACGTTTTTGTTCGGAGTCTCTATACCTGTCAAACCCCTTTGCTTGCCTTGCTTCCCGAAGTTAGTATTTTGCTCCTATTATCACGCCACTTTTTGATTTCCACTTGGATCACTGCAGGGGGTTTAAAAGAAATCTCCATGACATGGAGTTAGAGTAGAAGTCAGTGGCGTATCCAAGAGGGGGGGAGAGACCCCCCTTTTGCAAAAAAAATTTTAAAGTGCACTTTAACTTTTTAATGGAGAATATAGAAAGAGAAAACTTTTCATCAAAAACAGGATTTTAGTATATAAAAAGTTGTCAATGCTTTAAAACGCACAGATTTTCACCAAAATTACATTGAAAGAGAAAACTTTTGGATTAATAACAGATTTTAGTAGATTGGTCATTGTGTTGCTTAAAACCACATATTTTCACCAAAATGACCTTGAAGCCCCCGGACCCCCCACTTAACCTTCAGTACATCTATAAATTAATTGGTTAACCCCCCTTTATGAATTCCTGGATACGCATATGGACTAGAAGTGAAGGGTATGTCAAAAAAGGACTCAATCCGATGCATCGCAATAACGACTGAAGTAAGCATTCGAAAAACGTTTCAGTCAGGATTGTCAGTGGTGGACTCGAATCCTAGGCCCCCGAACCATAGTCTCGAGCTGGAGGCTTCAGCTACATCCGTTTGTTCCAATGTGCACGAGTACAAGATCAATACACGAGTTGTGCAGCGAAGGCCAAGTTTGGTAAAACAAAACAACGTCAGACTATCAAACAAAAAGTATTGATGATATCAAACTGTTGGCCTAGTTAATGATTAGATTGTAATTAGAATATCATTTAATTGAAATTACTAATTGGCATTGCCAAGTAAGTTATGAGAGAGATAGAGCTGTTGATATTTTCAAATGAAAAACTTGTTGATACATATTAATAAACGAAATATTTCTTAGTTTAGTTTACATTTTAACATTGATTGTTTTCACCATCTTTTATATTCTGCTTCAAATCATTATCATTCAGAGTATCATTCAAATATTGCGTCTCAATAATTCGTACGATTGCCATGCTTTTTATTGCAAGGCGAATGTGTTAACATTGGTATTTTCATTGCTAGGTTTATTTTGTAATATACCTTTAGAAATACAACCAGTCTCGATTCAAGTAGTTTCTCCGCTTTGGGTGGAGGGGGGGCTTTAGAATCTCTTTACGTAGACATGTTATTTTTATGACAAAAAGTAAGAAAATATATTATGGAAATCGCAATTTGTCCGTACTTTTTCTGCGCTTTCTATACCTACCGGCAAAACTGCTACACTGATCTTGACGAAGAAACGGTTTTCGAAGGAATGCCCCCGTGAAGGTGCACATAGTTTACCAAAATGGCTCTTTCAAGGCTAAACAGGTGTTTTCCTACCCGTTTTTACTATAAAAAGTTCACCCAGGAGTGCCATGCGGGTAACAAAAAAAGTACTTCCAGGAAAAAGGTTTTTTGCATCTTATCTGTTAATGATTTTCGGGGGAACCCGGTTAAACAATCTAATTTAGAATTAAAAACTCAAAATTTCTGACTTTAGACCTATCGCATTTATCGCAATTTAATTTAGAATTAAAAACTCATTTTAATGTTTATTTTTATTTTGTTCTAACATTCAAATTGTCTGTGATGTTTACCTAAACAAAATTACTAGTTATATTTGACACGTTACACTCTTGTATTGTTGGTTTGTTTTGTTTTGTTTTACAAATAAAACTATATTTACAATGTCTGAACAAATTTACATAAAAAACGAAAAGTTTTTGGGAAGATGGCTAATCTGACCAGAAACATTTATCCATCAACGCGACCTTATTATACATACGAAACCCAAATAATTATAAGGCACTTCGTGTATATTACCTTTTCCATCTTGTGGGCAGAGACGTAGCCATATTCTCATCCAGTTTTGTTAGGACAGTGTCCGTTGTCTTCTATTAACTTCAATTCTTCTTCTTCCTGTTCTTATTTTGTTTTTTAAATTGCTTCTGTTTCTCCACTCGTCTCGGTTGACAGCCATGTAATACGGTTCACTACACTAGCTCGGTTGAGCTGTAACCTTGAATCTATCAGTAGACGTTCCGGGAACTCCACACTTGAACCTATCGGGATGTATGAAATATTTCGATAATATCGCCAACAAGTTAACCGGATTTCACATTTCCCAGATAATTTTAGTACAATATTAAACCTTTGGCAGAAAGCTTCTTTCATTGCGATGGATTTCCATGCAGCTAGCGGCTGCAGTATCTGGAAACGGTACAGCATTTAAAAATAAAATACAAAATGGTTGCCAAAACATTTTTTGTGACCACCGGTACCAAACACCTTCAGGCAAAAAAATTGGGGGCCCCTCGCGAAAATATATTGGGGATGAATATTGATTTTAGTTTTCTAGTTCAAATAAATGCCTTGAAACACAGCTATAGTTGTGTGCGTGACGTCACAATCCACGTAATCAACCAATCGAAACCAACCAAGACCAACAGCACCAGCAAGCTGTCATCAACCTCTCCTTGGCGGGAGAGCGCATTCTTAGCTACGAAGGTGGGAAAATGAAAATTGCTCATTTTTGATTACAAATTTCTTAAAGAATTAATCTTTTTGTATCCTTTGTAGTTTAAAAACCATTAAGACATGTCGAAAATTTTTGCACATACATTACATTGCATGTACGATTAATAACCAATGTTTTTTAAAACGATCGATAATAATTTCGATTAGTCGAATAACAAAAATACGTGAACTCGCTTCGACGTTTTTCATCAATTCCTAGCTCGTCTGTTACAAAATGTACTAAAACGCAAAACTCACAAAGACTAAGATCAGGCACTCACTCACAAGAACATCAACCATTAAATAACAGCATGGAAATGATTTTTTATATCTTTTAAATTGGATCGACAGTAACTTGTAGCTCAAGCCTAACGCGCAAGATTCTAATCGCCAGGGGGGGGGGGGGGGGGGGGGGGGGGGGGCTTAATTTCCTTTCAAAAAAACACATTAAACTTTTTTCAAGCGTGTTTACATTAGCCATTCAGATTAGCATCTCGTTAATGTTTTGATAATCGTAAACCTGTTAATGGATAGTTGTAAGATTAGTAAATACACAATGTCAATAGTCTTGTCGCATTCAGAGGGAATATGACACATTTGACGGTTGACAAATAGCTATTCGCTCGGCCAAGAAGCATCCCAAATAAAATTATAAATTTGCAAAATTTTTCAACCCCGGGCCCTTAGGGCGCCCCAGCCAAGCCGCGGTGCGCTAAACACTCAAGCACCTTATACACCAAGCGGTTGGGGGGATTTTGAGGTGTTACCCCGCCGTCATGTAACGTGATGTGAACTTGAAAACCCATCACAAACGGGGGTTTTGGTACCTGCAACACATCCAAATTTTATTGGGGGCGATTTTTTCCTTTTTGGTGAAAAAAAAAAAAAAGGGTTGAAAAAATGCCAAAATCACTTTAAGGGTGTTAGCCCACTGCCTCTACTGCCCACTACTGCCCACTACTGCTCACATCTAATACGTCGGGCCCCCGCTTCGACCAGAGGGTGGGACTTTCAAAGTTCATATTTTCAGGACTTAAGGTTATAGAATGATACTCTTTTTAAAAAAAAAGTTGAAAAAAAATTTTTTGGAAGGGGTTCCAAAAAAAAAAAGGTTTTAAAAAACCTTAAACACTTGGCATACATCAAAAAAGTAAAAATAGTTACTTGACACTTTTTGACGGTATAAGCAGATTAGGCGGGAAAGTGCGATACTAAACAAATAGCGGACATTTAAAAAATTTTTTTCTTTTTGTGGAAGAGAAAAAATGTCATTATAATTATAAAACAAATCAAAAAAAACCCCCCCTGGCCTAGGGGCCCCGATGTGGAAATTATTTTAATACAAAAGTGTAGGCTAAAGTTTTCCCTTTTTGGTATAGGGGTGTAAATTATATTACTTACATGTTTGACAAGCCTAGCCAACCCTTGCCAGCACAAAAATGAACTTTCTCACTGTTTGTTTACATAAAGCAACAATCAAATTTTCATACAACGTCTTTCGATTGGCCGGCGTTTTTTGAAGGCACTGCCATTAAAATAAATATGAAATTTTTCAGTCTTGCTAACGCAAATCTTTTTAAAGTGTTTTGGGTTCGGATACTCTTTCCCAATAGACATCCCTTTTAAATTTGGGTAGACCAGCAGTCGGGGGTCCCCTTCCCGGGACAATTGAAGCCATCTTAAAATGACAGTTTCATTTAATCAAATGGGAGCGATTTGTGGCCAATAGTTCTCAAGTTGCCGCCCGGTTGACAGGTAAACATACTAGCCCTTTTAAACCCAAAGATTACTAAATTCCCTTATGCAATCACTTCGTATTGTTTCTTTTGTTTTAAAACCAGCTGCACAAGCTAAAACCTTCAAACAATCCCGAAAAAACTTTTTGCATTAAAAAAAATAATTAAAACACCAAATGCCATCTTGAAATGGGCCGGTTGATTTCAATTTTCTACGCTCGGCCTGTGCGGGGGGTATGGAGACTGCTAAATTTGCCTACTATAGGGGTTTAATATCAATGCTTTCAACTCACAAACCCCATGACGTTTTCCACGATACCGTTCAAGAATACCAATTCCTTCGAAAACGAAAACGACTTCGTTTTCAAATTGCGTTTTCAACTCATCTCCCACGAACTCAAGAATTGGGGTCCAGTCCTTATACCGTCGTATACCATGGTTATACCACCTATACCCAGGATGTACATGAATCCGGGTCTAGATATTTTACAATCCTATATTGTTACTGCTAATACCATAGAATTTAAATCAACTTTGATAAAAATTATTATATTTTAGCAAATAATTTTGTAATGGAACTTGAAAAAGTAATGAGATCACACACATAAAAAAAAACTTGTAGAAATACAGCCAAACCTTACACACTCAAAAGAAATGAGATCTAAAAAAAGGGCCAAGCTCATCTACCCTTCCACATAAACGTACAGTGTCCCATAACAGCATCCTCGAAAAGCTTGGCAAAATAGAATTTGCATGTTATTACGTTAAATTAATTAGAAAAAAAGAACTTTGATAAACTATTACGTTAAATTAATAATCGCAAATTCTATTTTGCCAAGCTTTTCGAGGATGCTGTTATGCTGTTACACTGTACGTTTATGTGGAAGGGTAGATGAGCTTGGCCCTTTTTTTAGATCTCATTCCTTTTGAGTGTGTAAGGTTTGGCTGTATTTCTACAAGTTTTTGTTATGTGTGTGTAAAGCATACAAGGACAGTCGTAGATTTGGAAAATTTTGTCTCAATAAGCCACAAAACATTTCCCAAATACAGTAAATTTTGAACTTTTTTTTACAAAATCAAAAATCGTGAAAATCAATTTATTTTGAAAAAAATTGTTTGAAACAATTTTAGAAAAAGCGTTACTTGTAGAGCCCTATATATCCACTTTCGTGACAACTGTTCAAAATTTCCAAAACCTGTGGTGCCAGTCAGCTGAGCGAACAGAAATAATGCTAAAATGCATGTCCTATACTACCCTCTTGTTAAAAAAGTTGTAAATTTGTTTAAAAAAGGTAAATTCGTTTTGTAATATTATATTTTGATGTTGTTGCTATAATATATTTAAAATAGCTTAAGTCCCGATACAAAACCAATCGGGACGCGGGACAAAACATCTCAAATCGGGACGGTCCCAATTTCATCATGACGTTTGTCAACCCTATAGTAATTACAAATGAAATATTGACAGTCAAACGTCAACCCTTGAAAATGGGTGGCGTGGCACAGACACACCGATGTTTTAGCTTGCGCTGGATCGAACTCGAAGTACCACCTGTTTCAACGGTTTTCTTATACTTGAAAGTAATGACTAAATCGATGTCAAGTTGCACGTAGGCCTACACAAGACAAGCACTACACACGCTCTCGACACGCGTTGAGTAACTCATACCTCCTCCGGTGCATTCTGGGACGGTTGTGCACGCGGCGCTGTCACTGCTGCGCTGAGCCAGGTAGCCTGGGTTCGACTCCATGTCGGATCAACAAAGAAATGTCCAGTACATTCTTCCGGAAATCATAACCGTTGCGTGGATTTGAAGATTACACCCTTCCCCTTTCAAAATTTTGTTTCATTAATTGCGAAGATTACACCTTTCCCTTTCAAAATTTTGTTTCATTAATTGCGAAGATTACACCTTTCCCTTTTAAAATTTTGTTTCTCAATTCCATTAGAATGCAAAACAATTCGTCCAGTACCTAAATTACTAAAGTACTAAAATACCTAAATTTAGTTGAAGCTACATGAACACTGCAACAAACAGGGATCGGGGTAGAGTTGAAAGATGCCCGATTTTATTTTAAATTTTTCAATTAATAATATTACAAAATTAATTTAAAAATTTTTATCAACAAATGTAGCACATCCTCGTCTTCCTCTATGTCTTATATGACGGGCATTTTAACAAGTTCCTAGTGCTAGCAACTATACTCAAACCGTGTCTTACTTGGCCCAGTACCTGAGCGAGACCCTTTCATTTTCTAGGGATTATCCATTGATTGCAAGCCGGAGTGAATGTAATTAAAAGAAGGGTCGCTCAGGTACTGGGCCAAGTAAGACACGGTTTGAGTATATTAGAGCAGTCCACGTAGCCCGAGAAATTAGTGATGTGTCACCCCGCGACCCGACTTATGTTGGAACCGGCTGTTTGATATTATTATCATCAACAAATTTTCAACTTTTAGCAATAGCAATTGTCGTAAGAAGTTTGCCCCGACTGGGGATCGAACCTAGAACCTCTGACGCGCCATAGCTACGACAATTGCTATCATTCAATAATAATGTCCTCAAAGCGGGCTTATGCTAAAAAACCTTATATAAATAAACATAATATTTATCTTAATCTAAGGCGACAAGACTATTTGTGTATTTTTACTAATTTTACCGTTATCAGCAATTCTACGATTAGCAAGGAAATTACGTGATAATATTCTCAATGTATAGTAATCGTGCTAGAAAAAGTGAAATGTATGTTTGAAAAGCAAATTCACCCCCCCCCCTCTCACACACCGAACCGATTTTGTAGAATCTTCATCTGGCGATCGTAGGTCAAAGTCCGATTTAAGCTACCATCTCAATTATACACGTATAAGATAAAAATGTAATAAATAAATGTGCGATGACAGTTGATCCACTAATCTGATTATGATAGGCGCGCGAGTGCCTGATTGGGTCACCGCGTCCCGCGGAACAGCTGGTGGACATACCTAACCTCACTAAACGAGTCGCCTTGCGAGAACCACAACATACTGCACGGGTCCCCCCTCCGCGGCCGACGCTGCAAGGTAAAAAGTGAATTCGCCAAGGTCGCGAGCGTGACAAGACCTGGCTAAAACTTGGAAATGGACTGTGCACCGTTTGACTCAGTTCTCTCCGGGCCCCAGAGCAGACCGGTCGTGTGCTAGGAGCTTCACTTGAGCTGTATGGTCGTGTGGTGCTGATTCGTGGACGCCGTGCGACATCACTGGATATCATTCTCACAAGGTATGTCATACAATCACTATATTTTAGTTTTAAAAATTAAAATATTTTCTCGATAAAAAATGTGAAATAAAATAGCTGACCAAACTGCTAACTAGAGACGAAAGATATGCACACAAATCGTCGAGCAAGTGAAATTAGCAAAAACCGTCAAAGAAAGAAAGTCTCGGATTTTCTTTATTCCACAAAATGTTCATGTCATGATTGAATAAGTACATAACTTAGAAATTTGCAAATGATAGAACCGGCATTTAAAATCGACTTTATTGTCACTACTATTCAACCGTTAAATGAAACTACATAAAACGGTAAGGTAAATTGCATCAGTAAATTAGGGGACGATTTTGCATTTGCACTTAATGACAAGAAAGCTAGCGTCTTCCTTTCACAATTAATGATAATTTTTCATACATCATCTAAAAAATGTAAGTAAATATTGTTAAAACTATCAAAATACAAGTTTTATTCAATAATACCTAAATATACCATTAATTCTAAAACTAATCCGTTCTAATCAAACCACTTTCACAGGAGTCTAAACGGTATACATCAGGCAGTAAGATCCGGGTTCGATTCCCGGACGTAGTAAATATGTTATACAATAATTTAATTCACTTCGGCAACGGAAATATCATTGCTAGGAAGTGCATCTTATTGGTGTTACAGTCTACGTTTCGCCCCTAATGTGAGCGGCATTTTCCAGAGAAGGCTCAGGGTTCTTGCGAATACTTGACACGCACCCAAACACGAGGCGGCGAAACAATGTGATGTAGTTTCACTTTCCTGTCAATATTATTATATCGGGCCACGATTGCGAAACCAACTTGTGAAACAATAATTATTTTATTTTATTTTAATTACAACACATTTATATTGACGTAACAAAAGCGAACGCTTCGATGCACAAATAAAAGCCTTACAAAGAAGCGTACACGATACCCAGTCACTCAACACTACAGCAGTGACATGTAGGCCTACGAATAAAGTGGAATATACTAAACACATTTAAAATGATAATAGTTCAATGAAAATAATATTTGTATGAAATCAATGAAGAACACTGCCTGTCTAGGGTTCGAGCGTTCGATCATCCTGAGCGCAACAATCACAAAACAATGTAAATCAATAAGAAATTACAAAATGCATATCAACAGGATATCGAACCCCATTCTCCCGATTGCCGGTCGGGTGCTTTACCCCAAAGACAAACTGGATCTACCACTCACCAACAATCCAGATGTTATGAAGTTAACCGTCTCGGTAGCTTAGTGGTAAAGCAACGGCCGGCGAGACCAGAGTTCGATACCCCGCTGAGAAGGAGTTGGTTTCCATATCAATTACACCTACGGGAGTGTTTCGTGATTAAGGCTGTTGGCTGAGCTCGAGAAAACCAGGCTTTGACGCAGAACGCACAAGTATAAAGTCTGGATCACTTGGAAGCTCTATCGTTTGCCCTATCGGGTTGTGGTTTGCAACAAAATGTGTCATATGCGGTATCAAAGCACATTTTTCAAATACTGCTCACTTTTCTTATTAACTGACCGTAAATATGACACCAAACAGTTAATTTGTAGTAATTTCCCAATTTTGTGTAAGAGACAATTATTTGAAATGTCAAAATGTGCTTTGATAGCGACATGCGCTCATCTTTTCTGAACAACCTCCCAAAAATGCAGATTTTTGGATGAAAATTAAAGGTATAAAAAAGCGGTCCAGACTGTATGTGAAATAAGCTGGATTTGACGATCAAGCGTATTTTTAAAAAGGCATTTATCAATTGTAACAAAGTTGGCCCGAGCTTAGCAAACAGTCTAATATTTTGTCTTATGGCTGCGTCAACTAGGTTTAAAGACCTCATCTATAGGTTTAAAGGTCATCTCCATAAATGATATTAGTGAATCAAACTTTTGGGATAATTGGCAAGTACGATGTAATGTATAGCCGGTTCGGTGGTCATGACCTTAAATCTTAGAGTGTGGTTATAGTAAAAGTGTTAAGTATTGTCGAGTACATAAAATACTAATCATAATTCATAACAATCTTCAAGAACGGATTAAAAAAATAACTTTTCTGTGACATGTTGTGAGGGCTTCAAAGACCCATCGGTTACCGCATGAAGCCGTTGAAAGTATACTGGAATTAGCCCCTGGGTTAGCCTATATAAACTCAATGGCTTCACTGTGATGGTATAGTGGGTTTGAGAAGTTAATGTTCAATGTGCTCACAACTCACGATTCCTAAATCAGCCGCAATCTTTACAAAGTACATTAACTTTAGAGGAGTGATGAGAAGAATCAAAGCTTGCCAAGCAGCCAAGCAACTATCATTTTGTACGATATGAATTTTCCCTTTTTTTAACGTCAATCCATTTCACTATTTAGCTATAAAAACTGATTTACAAAGAAGGACAACTAAATACAATTAAGCAGAAAACTGCTCATAAAATAGTGGAATGCAATTACCTAAGCAAAATTTGAAATAGTTATTATATAACAACAATAATGTATAATAAGATAAGACAACACATTTTTGATAACATTTACAAATTGTATTTTAAAAGTTTGCACAAAACAGAAACATGTATGGAATGTAACAAATGAACACAATGTAAGTGTACACGTTTTAGAGGTTCAAATGAGGTAGATCGGTAAAGGGATATTTACTAAGTGAGAAGATTGGACGTCTCAAGTTGTGGCAACGTTGACGATCGAGAAGACAAATAACCCCTTGATCGGGACTCGGGCAATTTTAATTTATTTATTTAATTATTAAACGTCTATCTTATTTAGTTATAAAAAACTAAGTTACAATAGAAACCAACTAAATAAATCGAATTAAATAAATGCAATAATGAACTGTACACATTATTTGTTTAGTTTAGCGGGTGAATACCCCATTCACCCCGCAACCCGCTAAACTCAAAAAATATATTTCATTCAGGCTAATTAGTTAGGAATTTAGAAATTGACAGAAAATTTATTTGGTCCACCATGTCCCGTAAAATAATGTCGAACTTAGTATTTTTCGAGCTAGGTTCCATCGGCAAAAATCTCCCAATAGAAATATCATGGGAACGATCTTTATGCCCCGTGACCTTGGAGGATTTTGATCCAAAAAAATACTGGCCTTTATTGACGTACTCGACAGCCTTTTCTGTAAATCCGCTATGTTTTGTTTTGTAGTTTAGGCAAGTGGTTCGGTCAAAATATGCTGTACCAAGAAGGGGTGTGATTATGGAATGCATATTTTTGCTGTTAGAATCTATATTCATGCACAGTTTCAAGACACGATAGAGGTCCATTTTATATTTGTATAATGCTCTAGTATATAGTGGAACAAAAAATAGGAAAGTTAAAGCCGATTTAAGAAATTTTCCAAAACGCCAATCTTCGCAAATTTCATGATGATTTTTTTTTAATTCGTGTAAAATTACAATTACAAGATTTAATTTTTAAAACTGTCATTTTATTTTAGTGCAGTATTGTGCTATAGATTATGTAGTAAACAATAATTTTTTTAGGGTAATAGCCCCCTTAAGAGGGAATAGGACACATTTGGCACTCAGCGATTAGCTGTTCGCTCGGCCAAGAAGCATCAGATGTATATATGAAACTTCACATAGGTTGTGTTCCGCAAAGGCGACCAGAACGACCAGTCTGCGACCAATGGAATTTAAGTAAACATAATTTTCACCAATGACAGATCAGATTTGCAAGAAACGTATGCGATGCGTTGCTGTTTTGACTGTTGTGGTCGAGACCAAGAAGCCACAGTTTTATTCCGGTCGTGGAGCTGGTCTTTTGAAGAAAGCGTTATTTCAAATCTTTCAAATGAAAATCATGGAATAATGTCAAACTACCGACAAGTTCCTGTAACTAACATGGTAGACAATAAACATTCATTCTTTCATTCAATCATCATTTATTTAGTAAATGATATTATGTAGCATTTAACGAGATATCACAACTTTTCATTAAAACACGGCCTTGTGAAAGCAGCACCATTTCGGAGCACAGGCAGTACACACAATCCCAGACTTGAGTGAAACAATGAAAATAACAATCCCCAGTCGAGCCCAGAATGGTCGACCGGTCGCCTTTACGGAACACAACCGTAGTCAAGAAAGCATACATGGACAGCCCTACAGTCATAGATTATCAATGTTGTTTGTTTGTCAGACAGAAAAAAGTACGAAGATGGTCAATGTCGGACTAAATTGTTAAAATTTATTTATTTTTGTAGCGTTCACCTAAAACCATTTTACGAAAAGTGCCACCGTAGAGCTCTACAGTTTCACTTCCTTGACATCTGTGGAAAATTTCAAACGACTGGTGCCAATCGGTCGAACGAACATAAGTTTGCTACAAACTCATGTCATTCATCTGCTGTGAAATAGTAATAATACAACAGCAATGTACAATATATAACTCTCTGAGGCTGATTTACAGGAATGTGCACGCGCTTAGGTTTATGATCATTGCACCTGAGTGGTTAATGAAGAACCGTTCCATTCATATCCACGCTCGGCAGCGAAGATTTTACCGTAAACAAGCATTGCAAGACATAAGTTCAGAAAGAAAATACCAAACGTGAGTCACAGTATTCAAGTTTCGCGTTCAAGTTGATTTAAACGTTGTGACGTAGTACGAAGATTGGATTGAATACTCAAGTTTATTTTAAATAAATTTCAAGACTTAAAAATCAAGACAATTCTTACGAAGATTTTTTTTTTTAAACGATATCGTTGAATTATAATTAAGAAATTCGGTTTATAAGGGTTCCATTACGCTAATTTTAGTTTGTAGTTTGCTGTTCCGAGTCAAAACTCAAAAGTTAAAAATAACTTATTCATCATTTTCCCCAAAAAAGGCACAGAAAGGTTAGCATTTAGTATGAACTTTAAAAAGAGCAAGAGATATAATCATACCGATGTGTATAGGCCTATATTATCTACGAATAATGGAACACCGTATACTATCTAATTGGATGAGCGTAGCGAGCGTAGCGAGCGAAGCGAAGATTCCATTCTACTACACTGGAGAAAAAAATCCGGAATGTTTTGTTTTTTTTTCTTTCTCTTTTTGTATTTTTGTCTGTTTGTCCACACGATTCCGGTTAAACCGATATGAAATTTTATGGAGGCCTTCGAAATCTCTGAACTTAGAACTGCCACGTTTTTGAGCGCAATCGGAATTTTTTTTCTCATGAAAATCGCAATTTTACGATTTTTTTCGATTTTTAAAAAATCTTCGATTATAACACCTACATGCTTAATTCGATTTTAATGATTTTTGCACAGAACCTTTATTTTATGATTGTGAAATTTGAGCGCAATTGAAAAAATATTTATCATAAAAATCGAAATTTTACAGGTTTTTTCTTTTTTTAAACAATTCTTTGACTTATAACACCTACATGCTTTATCCGATTGTAATGATTTTTTCGCAGAACCTTAATTTTATGAATTAATATATTAGTGTTAAATTTGAGCGCAATCGAGAAATTATTTCTTATAAAAATCGCAATTTTACGATTTTTTTAACAATTACGATTAATAAAAAAATAATAAAAAAATAAGTTAATTTTTAATTTAATTTTATTTAATTTAAAAAAATTTCAACTTAGTAATGATTTTTCCACAGAACAACAGAAAATCCGCATAACACATGGCAGCTCAATGCACCAATTACGCTCATCCAACAACGCGGCGGGACTTAAGCGTTTTCCTAGTAAAAATAATGCAGTACCGGTTAGTAATATTCTAGCTAGAGGCAACACCATTCCAGCACCTCCACCTTTCCAGGTTCGAATCCTTGCTTGGGCAAAAATGCAATTTTTTATCTCATTTCCATACATATTATTGTCAACAACATAAAATAATCTTTTCTTGGGAAACATGTCCCGGATAATTTTGCCTGTCTTCAGCTGACAAAAGCTTTGCATTAATGCGATAGTCGGTGCTGTAACTCTTAAGTTAGTTATGAATGACTCAACTTCTCTGATGAGGAAACATTTAAAACCTTCAACAAGGATTACCGCTGGCTGGCGGATATAAACCCGACGACCTCTCGCTTCGAGTCTGCGTCGACTTATTTAAAATCTTTTGATCTTCAAATCCAGTGCAATTCATACAGGCCTATACTCTGGGATACTGTTTGACCAATGATTTTCACCCAAACATGTTGACACTTTTGAGTCTTTTGAGTACGGATTAAAATAGAAATAATCCCAGAAATTAAAAAATCAAACAATTTAAAATTTCTGAAAGGATATGCGTACATCTCTATGGACAACATTTCAAATACAATTGTCTTCTATAATTTTGCTTGCCAAAGTAGGCCTACTACCAAATGTCTCTATTATGGCACATTTACAGCTAGTTATAAAAAAGTTGTGTTATGAAAATGTACACTGATAGAGAAAGGGGGTATCGTGTTATTGATTTGAATCGTATTTAAATCAAATGATTTTTAAGCTAAGATTATTGTTTTAAATCAAGTGAACTTTTAATACATTTGAAGCTACAGTCACACGACTTCTGACGGTCTTTATTAAGCCAAGGTTTCCTAAAAATATCTAAAATAGGATTTTCTTAAATGTGTGTTGAAGTATTTTATTCTCTTGACAATTTGACAGTTTTTGGAACATTTTATTGTCGATTTAATTCAATAGAAATCAGATTTAGGCCTACATAAAAAAAGTTGATTAATTTTTTTAAATCCATTTTAATTTATCAGGACTTTATATTTTTACAATTAAAAAAATCACACACCTGTGTATAGAGACACCCGTATATCCTTCCTAAACAGCCTACTAATATTTAAAATCTTATGTGTGACAATAAGTGGTGCAAAAGCGTTCCAGAACCAACTCTCATGCACACTCCTCATTCAAGTCTGCATGGTTTGACAGAGCTCGCTCAACAGTCTTGACATGTCGCCGTCCAAATGAGATGCATAGTATATAGTCGTTATATCTCGACGTCTCATAGCTAATTGTTTGTTGGGCAAGAGTATTGAAAGAAAAAGTGGTCATCATTCGTGTGCTAGATAGAGAGATGAACATTTAGAGCGCACTCTCACTTTCTACTGCGAGAGTCAAATTTCACACATGACATGGAGCACTCTTGCAGGCATCACATCACATTCCTTCGTGGTGATTGGAGCATGTATGTTATTACGACTGGTATTTCAATGTTGTAAGATGGGTTGATGGTTTCTTGAGATGATTCTGCGCTGGCAAACGAAACTTTGACTAGGAGGTCACAGGTTTGAACGACGGCCAATCCTTAGTGAAGTTCAGCAGTGTTTTTTTTTTATTTAGGGGCGGATCAGGATCTAGCATTGACTTATGGGTGGGGGTGAGGGAAGTTTTGTAACTCTACCCTCATTTATAAAAAAAAAAACATTGCAATCAGTTTAGAGTATCCAGGAATTGACAATTGGCAGATGTGAGTTGAGATGTCGGCTTTGCAAAACTAATACGGTGCTGGAAGAAACTTCTAGCTCGTGAAGGCGAAAAAATTGCAAATTTTCAACTTTTAAAAGCCTAAACACGCTTAAAAAAGGTAAAATTACAAAATATTTAATAGTGATAATGGCTGTACAATGTAAACTGGACCCCCCCCCCCCTGTAGTCATTACTCATTACATCGTCTCGTTGTGGGGAAGGGAAGGTTTCCCCGACGATAACTGCCAAAGCTCGCTTCTAGTTTCTGGGAGTAAAATCACCTACTGATTGCGTGATAGACTTTGCCTCTTTTCTCGTCCTGTACGCTAGACAGAAGAATAGGCCTGGCCTCCCCTGGGCCAAATTCTTTCCGGACCCCGACGGGTGACAAACCGCACCCGCCCAACCGCAGCGGCTAAACCGCATTGCGTTGTCAGGGTCACAAGTTATCTTGGATCTGCAGGGCGATGTCATTAGAAGAGGGAGCGCAGCGACTGAGTCTTACAATTCAAGTCAAACGACACTTATTCTGTCCATTTGTTTGTGAGTGACTGTGTACGCCGAAAATCAGCCGAATTGCAGAACCTAATGCACTGAAATTTTAAACAGACATTCGGTATGAGTTATTTGAGAACTGTTTATTCAGAAAATCCGTTGCGATTTAAACAACAAATACATTGAAAAATACGCTGTGAATGTGTAGGGTTCAATTTTAAAGACAATTGTTTGTTCTTCAAAAGTAATTTTTATCGAAAACCCTGTTTGCCAGGCGGTGAGCTGCGGACCAAGTTATCAAATCTTACACGGTTTAAAGGGTTTCTTACTTTTGTGGGAGATTGAGTAAAAATTAAACCTTTACTCGTATTTTGTACTGGTATGTTTTCCATGTACTGTATATGATTTTAAAAATATAATTTTTTTTCTAAAAAATCCGAAATTAAAAATTCGTTCCGTTTAAAACGGTTTTTTCCCCCTTCGGGTATAAAGGGACCTTAGCGATTAGACTAGAAAAAAAAAGCCAAAATCGTTCAAAGTCGTCGAGTGACGAGTCAGTGTTGAGTACCCGGGGAACAATTGTATTTTTTTTTTGAAAAATAAAATAAATGATGGGTTTTTGAGTTGGTTGGTTTAACGTGTCAACTGTAAGGCCAACCATGCTGGATCCCCGCCTTTGTAGGTGGAGAAAGGGAATGTTCCCGGGTACTCAACACATGACTCACTTATCAAACAACTACTTTGGCGTTTTCCTAGTCTATTAGTACTTCCCCTGGGTGCATCGAACTTGCAATCAATATGTCAACAATCATGATGCAACAGAACTGCTGATGTTAATCACAAGCCCACGGAGATAACACCTTGAGTGCATTTAAACCGGATCGGCCACATATTTACGACTGTACTTCAATATTATCGAATCTTAAACTTGATTGGTAATCAGTACTAGGTCGTGGCTTATATTATATGGTAATTGCATGGCCTGACCTCGTCTCGCCGTACTGAAGATCGCGTGGTCCAAGTCGAGTTATCTGTTACATTTGGCAACTTATTTGACATTACCCTAACTCGTGGTGCAAGGTTTGATGCTGCCGAATATTGGGTACGTGCCATTCTAAGACAGCGTGCGATCTGACAGACGTGGATGAAATATATCATGGTGATTGCGAGATGCATTGTTTGTATGAAGGGTATTTCATACATCATCAAATTATGTAACAATCAATAGAAACTTGATCGATGAAAAAGTTTGGGTTTCATATCTTTGGGCCAAAATATTTTTTCTTGAAATTTTTTTTTGGGACCCTTGACTCAAACTTTTAAAACCCCGGGGTTGACGGGAAACCCCTGACCTAATTCTTGTGGATAAAACTGCATTCTAGTGCAAGGTGCACAGTGCACAGTGCACACACATCACTTGTACTTGATACTTGGACTGGAATACAGTCAGGGTTACATCCCCCCCCCCAGGGTAAAAACATTTTTACGGAACCCGGGAAACAGGAAAGTAGAAACTCTTTTTCAAAATGGGGGGAGAGATAGAAAAATAGAGAGCTGAGAAGTTTTAAATTTTTTTTTGGATTGGGGTATTTTTCCCAAAATATCACAAGTCGGCACACCCCCAGGAACAGAAAAACCCTATAGGTAGCCTATACCGATTCAGTTGTGTTTAACCATTCTCAAATAGGGGGGGGGGGGGTTTTTCCCAGGGCCCTACGTAATTTCCCAAAGTAGTTGAAAACCACTTCACCACTACGAATTAACACAAATTAAATCAAAAGAAAATTAAAAACGGGCTGATCCTGTTGTCTAGGAGGGTATCACCATCAACAAACACGTCTGAACACGTGCAAAAGCCACTGCCACAGAAGCCCGTGCCGGGGGGAGAGCAGAGCTGAATAATCTCCTCCATGCGACGGACCCACCGCCTTCGTTCATGATTCATACCACGAACAAAGTAACGGTAGTTTGTATTTTGTAATTGTTATTTTTATTGTTATGCCAGGTATTAGTTATGAAGATGTTATTCAAAGTGCCAAGTTGTGAATTACGCAAGCTCACTTCCTATGTAATAATTGCTTCACTGTTATGGAATGTCCTCAGTCAGCAGTTTTGTGTAAAGCGTTGCTGGCTGAGGGGACATTAACCAGGTGGGGTAATTAGGTAGGAAGCGACTTCCCCTGACTAGAGACCAGGACATGGGGCAGTCTGGTGTGTTCTCCAAGACAGGTGTGGTTAGGGTTTCTCCCATTCAAGTTAGAATAAATTCCCATCGCTAATTTTCTAACTTTGTAAAACAATCACCTAAATTCTAAGAAAAGCACTCTACAATAAACCACCAAGTTCACATAAGTAGCTCGTCTACAATCACTGCCAAGAGAAAGCTCCTAACTTCTGTCCTTTCTACCCCAAACCATCCCTAGCGTCTACAGTGAAGCAGATCCCGGCTCCCCACAACAAACCACAACCACCCTTCGGTGCCGGCTGCCGTAGTTCAGGTTGCAGCCAAAACCACGTCCTTCGAAGAGACCAATCCGCCCTCGAACTCATCCAACATCTACGAGCTACGAGTGGTAGAGCGGTATTACAATTGACTCCATTTGGCACTTTTTACAAAACTGTTACCAAAGGATGAAAAGAAACGAATTTATCAAGCACACGATAGACTGATACTTTGTAAAACAGTTTTAATAATGGATAAACGTTATATACACAAGTGCGCCAAATACGCTTATCCATCAACGCGACTGTGTAGATCGTTCGCCAAGGGGGCCTACAGTGAAAGTTGACTGGGGCAGATTTTGAACCGGCGGTCTGGGCCCTGGGGACCTTTAATCGGAAAGTCCGGATAACCTCCCACCGGCAACCCCTGCTAAGGGTTTTCCGAGTGTTTCTTCAGTCGTTAGGGCGAATCTTGGGATGGAGCCATCGGAAATTCCCTTCTCAATACTCTCTTTCTTTCTTTCTTTCTTTCTTCATTTTTGTTTATTTATTTAACCTTTCTTGCAAATGTGTAGTATACAAGGTCCGTGAACTTGGCACCCCCACGACTCCGATCAGGCTCATTTTTTGTGAGAATTTAGTGCTGATTTAGTGCTATTTAGTGCCGCAAAATCCAATTTTAGTGTCCAATTTTCGACTTATTCAACCAAAAGGGTCGGGGGGGGGGGGTGCCTAGTTCACCCTTATCATACACGGGACGGGGGGAATGTGGGGGGGGGGGGGGGGGGGGGGGGTGCTTTTCAAATGCACACATTTTCACTTTTTACCCTGATAATACTAATAATTACATACATTTACACTAGCATCACGTAATTGCTTCGCTGATCGTAGACTTGCTTGTGGATAATGGACCAATGGGAAACTTGTTAGTAAATACACAAATGGTATTGATAATGGTAATTTAATATAAATACATGTTTATTGGAAACAAAAGTTGTAAATTTGTTTATAAAAATGTAAATTCGTTTTGTTATAATTTATTGTCCTTATTTGCAATGGAAAAAAAATAAAAACGGGACGCAATTTGTGCAAAAAAAAAAACAATCGGAACGTGGGGACACAAAACCTGAAATTAGACTTCTTACCAAAATATAATTATAGTAAATGTATCTTTCTTCCACTTTAGGCAGTTGAAAGCAGAGCAAACACTATTTGGCTACATTGTGGTTTCTAGTAACTTGATTGTTACATAAAAAGTCGGTGTTACGTTTTTCTAGGCGAGACTAGCCATGTTTATTAGGCTGTTACCGACTAGCTCACCAGGAGCTACGCTAGGCCTACGTTGCATAAAGACAGGCGAGATGTGAGGTGCGGGACAGCTTCGGTATAGTTTCGAAATAATAATAGAAAGCGTCTATCTGTTCGACATTGCGACAACATTCGAAAATAATATTAGCGTAGATAAGACAGCTCACGAAATAGTAGATGCGTAATAAACACATGTTTTACGTTATTATGAATCAAATTCCCGGCTATCAGTTTCATCACATACCAATCTTATCATTCTCATTGAGATGTGTGTTGCCGAATCTTCAAGGTCATCTTGAAGTGCTGTTGTTTAATGTGGTCAAAGTCTGAGATTTAACTGAATGCGAGTTTCCTGATGTTAATGATGTGTTGACACAAAACGTAGGTCTAAAATATTTTAGCAAAGTGTTGGAGAAAAAGTTACGAAGTTATAAAATATTGACGTCACATTAGATAGATCTAACTAGGCCAGCTGAGTTATAAGAATCGAGTCTGGAATGCAGGAAATGATATTGTTATCAGATCAGATACATCAGCCTTGTATTTTGTGCAGACGCTCAAGAGTCTTCACGTAATGAAATCAACTTATTTTAGTTCGTTTTACACTCTGTAATTAGTAACTAAATCCTCATTTCTCGAACAAAACAGTTATGTGTTCATTTAGACACCGTGGTGGCCTAGATCCAACACCTCGGATCTCACTTTTCTTAAAAAATTTTCAGTGTTCGCGCCGATATTTTTTTGGTATTTTCGTCGCTTTGTTTAGTGCTTATTTCTTTGTATTTGTTTTTTCATCTTTTCATTTGGTTTTTACTCGAGTGCTTTTGCCCGGTTTGACATGTGTTTTGGTCAGCCAATCACGTTCTTTTTTCTGTTTTTTTTCCCCGTTTGCATTCATATTTTTCATTCATCTCTAGGTTAGTCCACGAGGGGCTGTCGTTCTAAAAGGGTCGCTCTCTGTTATCTCTCTCGCCCATATTTGGGCAAATCCAGTTTTCTTACGCTCTCGTACTCTGCACTGTGTTTTCAGTGATTCGCCTGTGTTGTGACATTATCAAACGCTACGGTTTGCTATTTCTTTATTTCTCTCTTCTTTATTCTTCAACTGGCCAGCTCTATTAAATCTTTCCTATCCCCCTCGACGTCCCGACACATGACGTCGCGACGCAAGAAAGTTCAACAACATCCGAACCTCACGACGTCGGGGGGAACCAGTCCATGCAGGAAGTATTCTGCACAATCATATGTAAGTTCTCTTCTGCATTTTATTTCCTGTGTTCTTCTTGCCTCTTATCTCTATTAAAAACTAATTACAGTCCATTTAATCTCGGTTTGGCATCTCGGCCTAAACATTCAGGAACGACAAACGAGGGCTCAAACCCGGAGCAAAGCAGGCATGCATCTCGTCAGTTTTTCTTCTCTTATATGTGTTATTACACTCTAATCAACGCGGTACAATGTCCCGAAAACCCGTCTAATATTAATATTACGGTCCACGAAAGCCTTTAATCCTTCAAACAACATGATAAAAGTATACTATTAAATTATGTACGATTTTTATACAATTTAATCAGAAACCATTATCTTGTTCGTATTAGTGGCAGATTAAATAAATTATAATTATATAATAATAAAATATTATGTAATAATATAATAAAAACATTTTTATAATAATTATTATATAGTGGCAGATATACGCGAAGTTGGCAGAACGCAGCTGCAGATACGAGGTATTAGTTACCAGAATGCGTCAGATGGAGTCCGGGGATAGTGTTAGAATCAAATGAGCCAATAACGCAGTTTGTAAGAAGAAGTCAGATACCCAAGTGTTGTTAGTGTTTCCCCCGGAGAGTCCTCATATTATATATTAAAAAATATTTTCAAAAATAAAAAATCATAAGATGTTTTCATATTACTTGTGACCGAAAAATAATTGTGCCAACTTGTTTGTGATTTCGAATTTCGCCACCATGTTCAGTGAACCACAGGGTTGCTGTTCAAGGCTACACTTCACATCCGACAATCGAAATTTTCATTCAATTCTTCAACCACTGACAACAAATTATTGATGAGTACAAATCCCTTAGTAAAAAAACCAAATTCATT
Source organism: Sweltsa coloradensis (assembly GCA_024449915.1). Classification (NCBI taxonomy): domain Eukaryota; kingdom Metazoa; phylum Arthropoda; class Insecta; order Plecoptera; family Chloroperlidae; genus Sweltsa; species Sweltsa coloradensis. The sequence goes on from JAMZAV010000991.1 coordinate 147,068, forward strand.
TTCAATTTTATAATAATATTTTAAAATCGATCGAAAATCGATAAACATAATTTTAGAAATACGTGAAATCACTATTACTTAGTTATTATCTCTATTGTGATTTAAAAAAAAAGTAAAGTAGCACCCGCTACTAAAAGTATTAGCAACACTATCACGATACTCATCGATATTTTGTGGATGTTTTAAAAAGGGAAAGTGTGTGATAAACAATTTGAATCAAAATGTTCATCCGTAGATATATTTAGCTGCACTGCACAACTTTTTTTAAAAATTTATTTATTTAACGTCTATCCTAATCAGTTAAAGAACTAATTTTCAATGGAAGACATAAATAATATAACGTTAATAAAACGTAAAATTTCTGGTTATTATGCACATCAATTAAGTCGGTGTACCGAAAAATCACTGGGCATAATCAAGAATTATTATAAGTATACAACATATTTACTTTTTATCCCCGACTTTTTCGTTTTCCTGTAGAGGATGTCTTCGCAATCATCTTGTAACTTTCTCATTTCGTTGTTTCCTTCTTTATTTTCTGCTCTTGTTACGTCTATGTAATGAATATCTTATTTTCACTAAAATGAAGATTTCTTGATATGTTTAGTGCTACTTATTATTTCGTAGCTTATAAATCGAGATTATATTACACTAAAAAAATAAAAAATAAAATTGTAAGTTATCAAAACATATTCCATAATTTGATCATCTACGTTTTGCTTATTTTATATATTTAGTGTTTTTACAGCATATTGTTCAATTTGCAGTTCTATTTCATTGTCAATCTATGTAATGTAAAATTTAAAATTCAAGGGTAAAAATGTTTTAAATGTAGAATAATACTTTTCCTTTACATTCAAGGCTACTCACATAAATGTACAAAGGAGGCAACTTTAGTATCATGGTTCACCACAACAGCGCCCGCCTTGTCCACGGTCATTGCATGTGTGCCGGTCTGGTAATTATTGTACCTTGCCACGGAGAGCATGTATCTTCGCACCCGAGCAATATTCTTAATAAGCAAGCGCGACCGCAAGACAATGGCGATGTCATTATTTCTAGCTAATGACATGGCTATAGTCCAGATGTCAGATGTCACCGAATATGGCTGTGCCGGGTGGGTCGGTGGGGTCACGGACATTGTAGTGTGTGAGCTTAGGAAGACTGCACGTGCTATGTTGGTTAGGCAGCTGTATCTGCTGTTGTTGTTGAAACCGACAGTGTTGGCTCGGGCGCTAAGCGCTCGACTCTGATTTGGGAGGTCCCAGGTTCGAATCCCGCCGAGACCGGCAATCCTGACTGGAGTTTTTTACGAGGTTTTCCTCAGTCGTTAATGCGAATGCAAGGGATTGAGTCCTCTTAAATAGCATCATACAAAAAAAATTGTTGTTGAATCCTTATACACCTAAGAACTCTTTTTTAAATGGTTGGAAGGGGCAGGGTCGGGGGGCGGGGGGACTCGTGACATGATGATCCTTTGCTTCTGCACAATTAGCCGCAAGTCAGCACACCCTAGGTTAGGTTAGGTTAGGCTGCAACCATGATCCAATGATATTAGTTACACTAATGTTGTAAGATTAAAAGTTAAAACACTACACGAGCCACTGCATTATCAGTTCCACTACCCTCCACTATCACTATCACTACAAATTTCACTACCACCACCACAACCATTGCCACTATTATAGCCACTATTACGACTGTTACCAAAACTTCCATTTTTGTTCAATCAACTATGCGTTTTCCTAGTATTATAGTGGAGGCCTAACCTGAGTAAAAGTGGCATACTGAAGAGTGAAGACACGGGATTTATGTTTTTAAGAAGCTATATAATTTGCCAAGCAAATGATTACGATGACAGACAGACAACAGACGACCGATGACGGAATGGGAAATGCTGTAAAGTGTATCTGGCCATCCTGTCTTTATTTTGTCTACTTTCTCCGGTTCCAAGAAGTTGCATCTAACAATCTCTCATTACCGACTTATTGTTCTACTTGTACAAAATTAAGGCTTTTATTTTATTACAACTAGGAAACGCTCAGTTGGACGCGTTGATAAGCGAGCACGTGCTATAGCTAGACCCACATTGCACATTTTTTAAATTTTAAAATTTGCGACGTTCGCTGTCCACGGGGCCATGTTTCCAATATTATTTATTATTGCCTAGGTATTTGGGTAAACCCGTGGGTAAACCTTTACTTTGTGGATAAAATCCACCGCCATCTAGAGGACCTTGACATCATTTCCTTGGGAAAACTATTTTAACTCTTTGGTTACAAATAATACACTGCTTCCTCGATAGTATTTTGATTACTTCTAGGTGGCTATTGATATTGGCTTATTGGTATTTAGTAATTATCAGATTGATACCAAACCTTGCACAGATGTTATGGTCATGTATACAGTATGAAGTCTTCCTTTGAGGCACACTAAAAAAAAATCACAAGCAATTCTAAATTAATTAATAACTTTTTTTTAAAAAATTGGTTAAGCTTTGGAATTTCTTTGAGGCTAATCCGCAATAATATTCAGTAATCTTTTACTGTAGGAAAGTGACTATATCCTTGCTTGACAAACATACAAAATTGCATATGAATCAGATGACAACTGGATGCAGGAAAAATTCCCCCAAATATTGCAAATGGTTTAGCTGACTATCCTGAAATATGAAACTCAGTACGAACAGTTTGGTTGATAATAACAACATAATGCTTTGCACTTGAACTTGCTCATGCCTGAGGCCAGGTGTTGTTGATCGTAGGCCTACACGGAGGTAATTAATGAGCACGGAACAGCAGGCTTTACATATCATGTTCTGTGGCTCGGTGCCAAGGTCGAGAACGTTTCTGTTAGCTAGCCACAACCAATACATTGCGTGGAGAAATATTGCTCTCATTACATATTTATGTGCGTTGTAAATTCCTGTTATACGACATCCGCCGATTTGCTAAAACTACAAGCTGCCGGCAAGTAGAGTTTGCGAGCATGTTATTAACTGTCTTTGTATTTCAAATCTTTGAGTTGTAATTTATTTATTTATTTATTTATTTATTTATTTATTTATTTATTTATTTATTTATTTATTTAACGTCTATCCTATTCAGTTATAAAAACTGATTTACAAAGGAGGACAATATGGAAATAAAAAAAAATGTATAAATAAATAAAATAAAATATGGATTAAAGAACAATACATAATAAGCAATTACCTAGGATGTGGAGAGGACAGACCAATGCTGGACAGAACCAGCCACTAACAGGGGGTGGAAAAGGGAGGTGTTCTCATGTCTTCGTCGTCGTCGTCGGGGAGTCGTCGAGGTGAGGAGGAGGGTCCCTGACAATGACTTCCGGAGCTCGCCCCTAGTTTCAAGAAGTATGGGACTAATTACCAGCTGATGTTTGGGAGAAGGATTTTGTCTCTTGACTCGCCTTGTACGATCGACAGCTGAGAAATACCCTGGGCACAGACAGACAGACAGACAGACAGACAGACAGACAGACAGACAGACAGACAGACAGACAGACAGTGAACCCCATGGTTATGTTCTTTAAAGAGATACTAAAGTAAACACTTGACGGTTACGGGATTTGAAGAACGGTTTCTCTTAGTAAATATAAGTAGTGGAGCACTCGGCTGTTGAAACCGTCTAGTCTATCTAGTCTAGGCAATCAAGCCACGGGCCTGTCTTATTTGTTCTAAGTAGTGGAGCACTCGGCTGTTGAAACCGTCTAGTCTATCTAGTCTAGGCAATCAAGCCACGGGCCTGTCTTATTTGTTCTAAGTAGTGGAGCACTCGGCTGTTGAAACCGTCTAGTCCATCTAGTCTAGGCAATCAAGCCACGGGCCTGTCTTGATTGTTCTAAGTAGTGGAGCACTCGGCTGTTGAAACCGTCTAGTCTATCTAGTCTAGGCAATCAAGCCACGGGCCTGTCTTATTTGTTCTAAGTAGTGGAGCACTCGGCTGTTGAAACCGTCTAGTCTATCTTGTCGAGGCAATCAAGCCACGGGCCTGTCTTATTTGTTCTAAGTAGTGGAGCACTCGGCTGTTGAAACCGTCTAGTCTATCTAGTCTAGGCAATCAAGCCACGGGCCTGTCTTATTTGTTCTAAGTAGTGGAGCACTCGGCTGTTGAAACCGTCTAGTCCATCTAGTCTAGGCAATCAAGCCACGGGCCTGTCTTATTTGTTCTAAGTAGTGGAGCACTCGGCTGTTGAAACCGTCTAGTCTATCTAGTCTAGGCAATCAAGCCACGGGCCTGTCTTATTCTTTACAACGGATTTACAAAGGAGGACGCAACGAGTTTACAATGGTTTGTACCAAATTTGTACCAAATTAAGGTTTTAAGTAAACATGTTTGTGTGTTACATTATAAAATAATATTATAAAATATTAAAATAGCAATTACTTATTGCTCTTTAAAAAAAATCTTTCTTCTTCTTCTTCTTCTTCTTTGGCTGTCATTTAAAATATATATAATTTACAATATTTCTGATAATATATGGTTGTTAAAATAATCACTTTGTCATTGAAAGCGAACCAGAAAAATATAGCTATTATTATATCTTGCCGCGAGCCTAGTGTATTTAAACCAAAGAAAACAAGAAACTTAGTTCCTTTATAACTTGAACTAGGGAAACGCCCCAGTAGTTGTTAGGGAAACGCCCCAGTGAGTGAGCTATGTTTTGAGTACCCGTGAACATTCCCTTTTCATCCGCCTACCTAAGGTATTTCCTCCCTAGCCTATTACAGGCTAGAGTGGCGCATTATGACTTTACAGTTGACTCGCCCATAAAGTACCAACTAAACTTAAAAACCCTCTTATTATACCAATACAATTATCAAACTTTCATGCAAATGTTCCCGGGTACTCAACACATGACTCGCTCACTCGTCTAACAAAGACTTGGCGTTTCCCTAGTCTACTTGGCTGAGACGTCCTTATACTAGAAATGTGGGAGACCTGGGTTCGCATCCCCGGTAATTTGTGGGCTGTATTTAAAAAAACTATAAAGCATGTTTTGAAATGCATTCAATACTATGGAAAACATAGCCAGTACGAAATACGTGTAAAGATTGCAAGGTTAACTCAATCTCCCAGCGGAATTTTGGGGAACCTTGAGCGTGCAAGATATGATAGGCCTACACCTTGGTCACTGCATGCAATGTTCACAGCCTGACAATTGTTTTAAATCCTAAGAAACAAAATCATTGTCGTTAAATTAAATCCCCCACATTACAAAAATTAGTAAAAAAAAAAAAAAAACAGCAGCCAAGCTCTCCTTCAAAAGTCTTCGGCTGTGAATGCTGTGAAATATAGAAGTTGAGCCAAGCTTTTCATTCTTTCTCCCTAGTTTCGCATTGAAAAGAAGTAAGATCATTTCGTCTTTTGACGAGCACCAAGCCAATTATTTTCGTGGTAAAAAAGTAAAATTTTTAAACTCAAAATCCTAAAAAATTGCTTGGCTATTGAATTTGGTTCATTACGAGAACTCTAAAAAGTCAATAACCAAGCATTTTTATTTTGAGTTAAAATTTTTTACTTTTTTATCACGAAAATTAATCCAAAATCCAGTTGTGGACAACAACAAACAAATAACACCTCTCGTCCCAGGACTTCTAACACTTCAGAAACTACTAGCCCCATGCACAGAAACAGCGACATCCCTTGCCTACCAGCATTCTCAAGGCGCGGCACTGAGCAGTAGTGTTTCCTGCTTTCAAAACCAGGTGGAGCAAAGTCTAACGAGTTGAAACACAATGTTGTACACAAAGACCTTACAGACATAAGAGCCCAGCCAATTGTGCAATACTCAACATTGTTAGTGGGGCGCTGCCCCCCTGCTTTTGATAAGGAAGCACCACTGCCACTGTTAGCCTAATCAGTTTTCTACAGTGACCACACATTGAAATGACAGGGGCAGGTCTTACATTTCAGTGCTTTAAATATATACATATAACTGTTCTGTGCAATATTGTAACTAACTTTGATACTGGTACTGGTTTAGTACCTTATCCGATGAAAAGGCGGTTTCTCCCATATCGGCCGCAATAAAGGGGACAAGTTAGCGTTACTTACCTATTGTTATGCCACGTGATATAGGTAGGTGTATTCAACTCTGTGTCAACACATCTACATTATATAGCCTACTTGACAATGAGAATGCCACCTTAACAATCAAATATAACATTATTTTAATATTTTAATATTATTATATTGTTGTCACGCTGGTTGTCCCACTGCCACCTTGAAGATACGCGTATCCCTTTCACACCCGAGGTAATTTTTTCTAAATTTAGTAATTTTTAAGTAAAAATTCCTAGTTCAGACTTCTTTCTAAGATTATGTTTAAAAAAAAAATCGCGTTATTTAAGAAATTTTGGGAATTTTGTCTTTTGAATTAAACCTTTAATTTAAGTAAAATTTCAAATTCCAAAACATTTCTAAAACTAGATTTTTACTGAATTATTTGCATTTTTTATACCTCAAATAATAGAAATACTAGAGATTTAAGAAAACGAATTTTATGAATTTTCCCATTTTTAGCCTTTTTTCTCAGATTTGTATTTTCCATCTCCTCACAAAAATTCACTTTTGGATCAAAAGTTGGATCAATGAATAAACTACCGCCTTCTATAGATTACATATCACTGTTTGGCATTACCTATTGGCCGATTTGTAACAATAGCTAATAGTGACGTAATGGCTCGTTTTTCCCGCCATTATTATTGATGCAACTTTCAGTTTATCTTTATAAATTAAAATCTTATCTAAATAATACAAAATAAGAGTAACGTATTGAGAATGAAGTTGTAACTGAATTGGAGTGATAAAAAAAGTAAATGAACATTCCCTCAATTCCAAAGCTCTATGCCATGTGCGAGGTTCGAAGTGACGTCTCCAGGTTCGTCCCGGCTACAGACCTTATTTCGAGCCATCGAGGCGAGCTATAATATGTCAAGACCTAACCTAAACAAATCAGTCTCTTAAACGAACTTGACCACTTGCAATCAGAATTACGTAACCTAACCCTGACCTGACCTGACCTGACCGTACTATAGGTGTATGTGTTGCGCTACCACTCGGACGTCTCAGTATGTTAACTTTCCAATGCAACCGCTGCTCAAATTATTGCAGTGACCTTTTAATCCTGGACACTATTGCTAAACATTGACAACCTCAGTAGTTCCATCAGGCCCACGCAAATCCCGTACGAACACTATTTTCGTAATACCAACATAACGTAATAGCGACAAACATAACAAAAACAAACAACACGACACGACACACGCAAAACAGAACAATAAACAAAATGCAATAAAATACAAATTACAAATTACGTACTACAAAGTAAAAAATGGCGTACTTTATTCTTCAAACCATACATAATAATTTTTTTTTTGTAAAACTCTACAAAATACAAATTTTACTTTACATTAAAAAAAGACCTATTGAAAACTAGTTTAGCCCCCTAATATTATATTCTTACGTTTTATTTTGGCTGTATGATGTATGATGCTAATTCGTCATCACTTTTTACAATTAGAAGTGTAAGAAACGACCTTTAGCGTTTTGATGGAAAGGAAAAAATTAAATGCTACAAAATGGTAATTTTGAAAAAGTATTCGAAATTAAAACGCTTAAAATTGTATCTCTAAAATAAAATATCTAATAAACAAGGACAAAAACTACCAAATACAAAATTGAAGCTTAAAAAATCTATAAGGAAGTAATGAAACTTAAAATAGCGATTCAAGTCCTTGAATCAGTCAACTTCTGACCCAGCGAATCGCGTTGTCGCGCCAAGGTCACGTGAGAAACTCAAAACACTATCTCTCCAACACGATGTTCAAACCACAGCTTATCTTACTCAACCACTGTGTATTACAAGGTAAATAAATAAATGCAACATCACTTTTAGGAGAATCTCGAGTAGGCTGACAGACTGTGAGTGTAAATATGTGCGAGAAAAAACACAAACGTTCAACCGAACCTGATTGATTCACACGATAATGTGGTACCCATTGTAGGATATAATATGTAACATATTAACATACACAATCGTACTTTATTATATACGAAACAATTAAATAGTACTTATTATATAATGTAATTGATCTGTTTTTATAATATTGTTATTTTATTTCAATCTTTAACCTAGGTCAAATTTTACAATAAAATGGGAAGGAACTACAATAATTGCCAACTGTTACACATGTAATGGTGTCCCAAGCTTGCATCTTACTGGTCTTAGGAATATACAATGATAACGCATTTGTTTATTCTATTCGTATATTAAATATAACGTAAATGACCCTCATTAAAAATTAAAATCCACATGTTTACATACTATACAGCAATTCATCTCCATAATGTCAACATTACCGGGAGTATATTATCAAGATTTCTCTCGTCTTGGCCCAGAGTAGAATTTGGTCTCGAACATTCTTCTGCTGATCGTAAAGGCTAGAAAAGTGATGAAGTCCATCTTGTAAACATCAGGTCATAGTACGCTATCCGAAACTAGAGGCGAGCTCTGGCAGTCGTCGTCAGGGACCTCTCGAGACGACGGCGACATGAGATAGTTCTGTTCGTGGTGGGATCTGCTCAGTATGGCTATAGACACTATTAGTGTGACGTCACGATCCTCTAAAACACTGATTCCAACGATACGACTATGTGATTGGTTTAGTTTGTTTGGAATCAGCTCTGACGTCACCACTATTAGTGTCTATTTGGTCCCCAAATCTTCTCGTTTGTGGCTCATTATGACCTCATGCTTGAGGCATCCTATAAACAAAAAATAAATCACAAAACGTATGTTTAATGAAGCTTTGCTCATCCAGTTGTTAAAGTACAACTTAGTGCAGTTGTAAAACCGGATCAACCTGACAGTCAGTCAGATTGATATGACTGATGGGTATGCTACCCCCACTCCACTCGACTTTCATTCCTGAATCCTGTTTGCATTTCAAGTACGGAGTTTCGCCCCTATTTCTTTCCCTTTAGGTATTATAATCATTATCATTATTTGTATTTTGTATATGAAAATAATAAAAAAGATAAACTAAAGAGTGCGTACGTGTTGTCAACAGGCCCACGTGACCCAAGCCCCCGAGAAGATGGACGTCGAGTTCCGCGATCTGACCTACACAGTCTCAAGGTCGCGATGGACGGCCAAGGGCAAAGGTGAGTCAGAAGGTCATAGTTACGGTTTATAAGGACTCGAACCACCTGTCTAGCATCATCTTACCATTGGCGTAGAAATAGGGGGTGCAAGGGGTGCAGTGGCTTTTGAATTCCTAGCTACGCCACTGTACCCTGTAGAGACAGATAACAAGTCTTGATCAGCCGGCATCGGGGATGCAGATTTTTGAGCTTTTATTCCAGGACCACTTCCCGTAGCAAGTAGTAAAAACAAACTTGGCACATTTTTTGGCCATGTATTTACAGCCTACTATGGAGGCACTTAAAAAAAAAAAAAAATTGATTTTTAAGATTTAAGATTTTTGTAAAATCATAAAAATTCGAAAAATTTGAAATTTTATTTGTGGCTAAACCGCAATAATGTAGACATTTTTTACTCTAGAAGAGTGACCATGCCATTGCTTGACAACCAAGAAAAATTGTATAAATAGATCAGATGCATGACAACACTGGATGCTGAGTAAGTTCACCAAAAATGTCAAATAGGTATAAAAAGTTGACTTTTTAAAGCACGTTCAATCAATCAAAGTGAACTATGTACTGAAAATAACAGGCATATATCTAATAGCTAGCTATAATTTATTGTCGTATAGACTATAAAAACGAATAGTTATGTAAAGAGTAAGAAACTCACGGTAAGAGTAATTTGTAACGTCTCATATTTATTGCTATGCAAGTTAACGAGAAACGAGATGATTTATCACTAGGAAACGCTCAGTTATTATTATTATTATTTATTTTCAAAACGTAGTGACAAGATACATAATATACATAATACAACATACAAGTCAATACATAATGACGGTAGCTAATAAGCGAGCACGTGCTATAGCTAGACCCACACTGCACATTTTTTAAAATTTTAAAATTTGCGACGTTCGCTGTCCACAGGGCCATGTTTCCAAAATTATTTATTATTGCCAAGGTATTTGAGTAAACCCGTGTGTAACCTTTACTTTGTGGATAAAATCCACCGCCATCTAGAGGACCTTGACTCCTTGGGAAAACTATTTAAACTCTTTGGTGACAAATAATACACTGCTTCCTCGAAAGTATTTTGATTACTTCTGGTGGCAGTGCATTAGAAACTTCGCGCGTCTTTTCGTTGCCATGGCAACGTTACTTTTGTAGTAATGTAATTTCCATTTACACTACTAATCGGATCAAAATAAAATTAACATATTCGTGACCGGACGGACATTCTAAATGATTTGGCCACCTCAGATTTTGTCCCCGTTAAGTTTGAAAAAAAATCTTTCGATTAACTTTAATGTAACTTTTTAACTTTTGAACGATTTTGCCACAAAACTAATGGCATTCAATCGAGAACAAAGCTTACGGATGGTCAAAATTTCAAATCGATCCGAGCCTCCGTTCGAACGTTATGGCGAGACATACAAACAAACAAACAAACAAACAAATAAAAAAACAAAAAACAAACAAAAACAAACAAAAAAACAAAACCAGTGACTAATTTTTCCGGCAGAGTCAAATGGAAACGCTCGCTTCGCTCGCTTAATTATTCCAATTAAAATAGAGTTTATGTCTTTATTTTTAGTAGTTAGTATTAGCATTACCCTGTTCGAGTTCATACAATAACATCACAATTATGGGGGAAATGATTGAAGGCTCTCGCTGTCAGTAATATTTATAAAAGAAGGAATCGGGAAATTGCAAAGCGTAAATAAGATTGCAAATTAACGACACCCACAGGTTGGCCTTCTTGTGCTTCTCTTCCTTGTAGGCCTATCTGTGACATGCAATCGTGCATGGCCGTCTGATCCCTTACACTACCCCTCGACGACCTCACCGAACAATGACGATGATGACGACGACACGAACGATGACAAAGACGACCACGACCACGACCACGACCACGACCACGACCACGACCACGACCACGACCACGACCACGACCACGACCACGACCACGACCACGACGTGAGAAATCGCCCATTTAATTCCTACCCTCTCTGTGGCTAGATCTGTCCCTTCGCGGATCTTTCCTCCCCACACCCCCTGTTATATAGTGGTGCATTATATCTTAAGACTAGATTAAGTATTTAACAATTAATTGAACTTAACACTGCTCTTAGGTGGGAAAATAAGTTTTTATTATGTAGCGTAACCGATATTTCAAAAGTCCAAGGAAGATGACTAAAACCTTATCGCTAAATGAAAGAGGGTATTAAATAAAACAGAAAAAATATATTTTTTTGATTTTTTTGGTCGAGACGTATAACGTCCCTGTCAGCCATTGTTTGTGTTTGTGTGTGTCATTGACAAAAGTGTAAACACTGAGCTAGGTGCTACACTTAATTTAGAGCAACGATTTTTTTATATTGTTTCTACACATCATTGGCCTCTAAAACGATTTTCTAAAATATCGTTCGATGCACGATTTTATTCGTCCACAGGTACTAAACTCCTATTTGTACCGCCTGACAAAGAAAATCGTACATCGAACGATATTCCAGATATTTTTTCCTTATAGTAGGTGGAAGCCAATGATGTGTAGAGCAATATAAAAAACATCGTCGCTTTAAATTAACTGTAGCACCTAGCTCTGTGATTCCACTTTTGTCCCAAAATTTGCATATAATAACTGACAGGGACGTTACGTCCCACCTCAATATATATATGTATATATATATATATATATTTAAATATGTATTTAAGACCCTCACTTATTTAACTAAGATTGCAGTCATTTTCATTTGATTTTAAAATATTGTTTTGAGGGTGATACGATATTAACGCGTCCTCAAAAAAAATAAAAAATAAACTAAAAACCACCAAAGATTAAGGCCATTCATGGCAGGAATACATAGGTCGATACTAATAGTGGCATGTCTTCAGTTAGATAATTAAAAACTGGATGTGACTTAAACCTATAACCTGAAACCTGTTACAAAATAATTGGTTTCATACTTTTGAAAGGTCAAGGCATTGGTCAAGGCCTCTTGTAAGCCTTTTAGTTATGCTGAGTACCATCAAATATCTTAAATGACCTTGTGAAGCTATGTCTAAAGATAAGACTATAAAACAAAAAGCACCAATAAAAGTAAAATATCACGTGCATGTCATGGTATTATGAGCTGAAGAGTTATTAACGTAATTGCCCATTAGGATGTGCTGAGCTGGAGCCACCGTCTGGTCTACTGTAACTAAACAAATCACAACATTTAAACGGCATAAGATAGTCGAATAAGAAAATCTACGACGCAAGTCGAAAATAACATTAAACACGTGAAAAAATTGCAGTTTATTCCAATCAGCCATTTCTATTGTATGGAAAAATAATTTTAGTATTTAAAATTACCGGGACAGCCCCCAAAACCCGCTAATTTTATTATTATTTTTTTCACTTCGAAAACATTGTAACTAATCGTTATTTGTAAGAAGGAAATAGTCAAAACATTATCAATTTCACGATAGATTCCCCTTAAGGGATCCCTTAAAAAATATCAAAATAATGCTTGAAATCACACTCCGTCCTCTATTAGTACCCCCGCTATACTGAATTTGCAGTCTTGTTCTGCTTATGGTACAACTATTTTTGAAACAAAGTTCAGTCTTTACATTAAGGTTGCCTTGACACAGAGTAACAAAAATTAATTAATTTACAATTTATACAAATTAGTGAAATTACATTTAACAATAAGTTAAATAAGTAATTGGCTTCAGAGGGCCGTCAGAGCCCTGCGTTAGCCATCCTGCACTTCGGGCAGGTAAACCTCAAAAGATAATTATATTATCACTACAGTTTTTGTCATGGTAGGTAACATTTGAGAAAATTACATATTTTATAGACCTTCAATAAAAAATTGTAGTTCCTGTGGATGTTTCGAAACGAATTGTGATTGAAACATTAATGATATAATGTTCTCGTATCAAGATTCTACGTAATAGTCTAGACTCGCTCATTTGCAGCCAGTTTACAATAACATATTAAACAAAACACTATTAACGACGCTGACTGTCACTCTATTATAGGATTGTTCTACGACATGACCAAGGCTTTCGACACCATTGATCACAAAATTCTTCTCGACAAACTACATTCTTACGGTATCCGTGGGGTAGCCCTTTATTGGATTTCCTCTTTTTTGTCTGGCCGTACCCAAGTAGTGGAACTCCCAAACATCTAATAGTCAATCCGTCACCACACCCGCTCTAAACCCCTGCCAATAGTCTGCGGGGTTCCCCAGGGGTCAAGTTTGCGACCATTAGCCTATATCCTTTATGTCAACGACCAGACCGCCTACTTAAAAGATGGCACTCTCACCCAATATGCTGATGAAAATCCAGCCAAACTGCTGACACTACCCAAACTCCACCCATTCAGGACCTTCCCCCTTAATAAACAATCATTACGTTAATGTCATCATACTGCCTGGGCAAAAAACTCACCATCTCACGCTCAAAAACTGTTTTCTATATTTCACACCCCTTATAAGATCCTACGCCACCCCCTTGTTCGTTTTGACTCTGATACTATCCCCCGGGCCACACAGCAAGCCCTGGGCCTTGCAAAACCGATAATCAAACGGGCCCACCCATTTAAACCAGTTGCCAGCAAAAATTACGGGCGCTACTCAAAGAAAGCTCAACAAATTTCCCCCCCTCCTTTGCTAGTTTACTTTGCCACATTCACTCTCACTTATCTATGCCTCTATTTTGGGGACCCCCCCCATGCGAACAAAATATTCTTTTCCCAAAAAGAGGGGGTTCGTATATGCTGGTGTCCCCAAAAAAATCATGTAGAAACTTTTTAAAGGAATTTGGGATTCTTACTTAGCATTACCTTATCCAATCACCGATTATTCGTTCACCCAACCGTAACCTTTTCCATCTAAATGCTTCTGTGCACTCCCTTACCTGGGGCCCACCTCACTCCAGGCCCCCCAAAATCTGCGCCTTTTTGCACAAGGCCCTGATTATCTATTTTCCACCCTTTAAAATAAGCTCCTGCCCACATCAAACCTCTCCCCCCTGTCTTCCCTTTTAAAACTAAGTTGAAATCAATCTTACAGAAAACAGCTTTTACCCCCATCAATGACTACCTTCCATGAAAATTTTGCATTTATTCTTTTTTTTCTTTATAATATTTAAAAATTATCTAGAGTATAACCAAAAAACAAGCATGAATTTAAAAAATTTTTAAAATTTCCCCTTTAAGCCGAAAGATGAAACAACTTCTTATTTTAAAATTTTGCTTACCGCTTCCTTGGTTGTGCGGTATAAGACCTTCTGCTGAAACATCCTCCAATTGCTGTTTTCTGTCCATCAGAAATTCTCATCACAATATCACACAATTGCTTTTTTCCCAAATTTTTCTTTTTTATATGAATTTTTAAATCTATAGGCATTCTATTTTTTGCATCTACTTTTTTAAATAAAACACTAATCTCAACATCCATACAATATATATATATATATATAAAATTATTATTATAACACATTCTCGTACTCTTGCTGTTTTTCGGGCCATTAGCAATTCTTTCAATTAATCAATTATTGCCTTTTTTTCCCAAATTTTTCTTTATTCTATATGAATTCTTAATCTATTGGGCATATTTTGGCATCACTCTACTTTACCAAAAACCTAATCAATCAATAAATCATCATATTATATACTAGCCATTCTCCGTACACATTGCTTTTTCTGTGCCATCAAAAATTATTACCCAAATTCACTCAAAATTGCTTTATACCCAAACTTTTCTTTTTTTAAAAATTGAGTTTTTAATCTATGTAGCCTGCTATTGTTTTTGCTCTATCTCTTTCAAACCTGTGTTTACATTATTAATCAAATTATGAATCATCATTATATTATATATATCATTTACAAAACATCAACATATCAAATTTAAAATCCATTTAAATTTATTTACTTTATTTCAACTATTTTTTCTTCTAAAACCCGTGTATTCTTTAATTACTATCACTTTTATTTTATTATTTAATTTTAAGATATTCCTTTCTCTGCAAAAGTTATCTTTACACTGTACTAGTCTAAGTAATAAAAAATCTACTATCATCTACTATCTATCTTCTATCTTCTATCTATCTTCTATCTATTTGAATATTATGCCGCGGTTTACCGAGATCGTTTAAAAACCGTTCCCATTCGAACACCGAAGTTAGCAAAACGGGGGGGGTCAGGGGGAGAGTGGGGGACCGCTCCTCTCTGAAACTCACGTATACCGCTGGTTAGAGCAATGAAGGGGTTCGAGGGCTAGTGTAACGGCTTCGTTCTCCTCGCGTCTGCTCGGGAGTCCGGGTTATGGAGGAAAACCCATAAAACGTCAAAGTTTTCGTCCTTTCGAAAGGGGCATAACCCTTGGTCCCCCCCTTTTTACTTTTCAAAGGAGGAGGCTACGTGCCGGTACCGGGGGTTCCCCCCCTCCCTTCTGTTCATACTTTTTTCCTCATCTACACCCCCTCGAAAATCAAAGTGCATTTAAAATGAGACGTTAAACAATATTTAACAATCAAATTTTTATGAAATGTTTATTAAAAAAATTCAAATTTACCAAATTTCAATAAATTTAAATTTATTATCTCTGTGATACACAGACGCTACTTGTCTTATAAGAACTAATTTCAATTAAAATGGAGAATTCAAATGAAGAAAATCAGTTGCTTTATAAAGTGAGCATCGCAACAGAATGCAATCTGCACGACATGCTTTATGATCTGCTATCACTGAACCAATAGCACGCGAGTGTCTGGAGAACTCTGTCCTCTCGGCTCACTGACGACACACTTTGTTTAAAACTTTGCACAAGTGTCACGGAAGAGGATTATGATGGCCTCATATTTACACTTTTCTAAAAATAGTTTTCTTTTAGTAGGACAAAACAGTAAAAATTTTATAAATTGCTTTTTAAGATTTTTATTTTTAATTTTATTTAAAACAATCCAGAAATTATAAAATCTTTTTTGACCAGTATGAAACCCGGGTCTCACGTCTGAGCTGGTCACTTAAAACTCTTCTGGATTGTTTGTGAATTATAGTTCTGATTCCGCCCGGCAAGCGGAGACCAGGGTTCGAACCCCGGTCGAGTGGGATATTTTAACTTCTGGATTGGACAACAGAATCAAGAAATTGAGGTTACGGTTAGATGAAAAAAAGCTATTTTCGTGAACTGTTTCTGGCTCATAAAAAAATTGTATTTTTATTTTATTTCCATTACAAACAACATTAAATCTAAAAACCATGCTTTGCGACCTTGTTCAATTTACCAATGCAATTACATTTTTATCGTAGGTTGATTTTATATATCACATAGCATGAAATTAAAATGTTCGTTATCATATGTTTTTCTTAATTGATCATATTAATTGAAAAGTATTTAATATGTAGGCCCAGGGTATAATTTCTTGCAGGGGCTGACATGGAGTTTTTTCAGCAGTGGCGTCACTAGGGGGGTTTGGGGGGGGCGTGAGCCCCCCCAATCGCAATCCGCGCCCCCCCAATAATTTCCTTGTTTTACTTTTTTTCAATTAACAACCCACAGTCACAGCTGCACTTTACGCGAATTATCACTACTTAAAATAATTTGATAATCATTACTTTATTTAACTAATGATGTACCGGTGGGTAGGCCTAATTTCTTATTAAAAGACACGTGATTTAAAAAAATTGTTGATGTTAATTTTTGCTAGTAGGCTAATTTGGAATTAATTCATACGACAATTAAATTGTCTGATTATGAAGTGTTTCATTTCCTTCTTTTGTCCGAGCCCAATAAAAATGGTGAATTTACTTACCAATAAATAGTTTTCAACTGCGTTTTAGAGCAGTCACACTGATTTGCATCAAAATTACCTTGTAATTGAAAAAATATGTAGGGACAAGCCTCTCAAAGCTCCGCCCTAAATTCGATCATTTGAATCTTTCCTTTGTATTGTCCGAATTCACCAGTAACAAATAAATGTGTCTCTAAATTGAAAATAAGATCAAACGTTATTATGTTGCCATGTATGATGTGAATTGTAAGCTCGACATGACGACAAAAACAAATTAACGCACACAAACTACAATGTTTTGGTTTTGCATTCAGCCTAACGCTTTTTTCTAAAACGCACCAAATGCACTCAAAAAACCTGATTTTCAAAATTTTCGCCTGCGGCGCTATTTATGGGGGTCTCCGCCCCCATACCCCCGTGCTTTGTCCCTTTCTCAAAAAAGTACCTGCGCCCCCCCAATGTCCAATCTCTAGTAACGCCCTGTTTTTCAGCTCCCTGCTGTGCTCGAAATAGAATGGAAGGTGACGGGACGGTAGTAAGAGCTAAGTACTTTCGTGGGAAATGAACCATCACTGGGTGCTCGGGGGGGGGGGGGGGGGCTAATTCCCCCTAAAAGAACAATGTCGAAGGTGAAATTGTTAAAATATCAAGATTTTCGAGTGCGTTTTGTGCGTGTATAAAAAAAGGTAGTGGCCACTTTCTCCACTGGTCATACATGTACAATGTGCCTGTCAAGACGAATTTATAAGATATTCTATTGCACACCGAAATAATGTAACTTATGTACAGAAGAAACTAGAAAACCACAAAAAACAAAACAATTTGAACACTGACTTGAAAGCAATTGCTCCTCCATGTGCCGACGTCCCTAATTAGACCTAATCATACCAATTACTAATATTCTATCCATTACAATATTGCCCAATAAGACAGTTGCATTATGCGCGCTGTACCAAATTATAATTAAACAACTAAAAAGAGTGAATTGTGGTGCGCCGTAAAAGCTGACAGAAAAACACGGAATTTGGGTTTATTTAGACAATGCAAGACATTAGTATTATACCTAATAATTTCAGCTGAATGGACACATTTAGGTTATTCAAATATACTAAGGAAGCTCTATAACAGATAACAAGTTGTACGGATGTTTTGTGCAATGATTTAAGATCTGTCTGCAATGAATGTAGGTACCATTTTATTTCCTTGTTTAAATTATTTATCCAGAAGAGTTTCAAATAAAGCAAAGCCAGTTAAATTGTAGCAGCGAATACACAGTTGAATGCAATACACATCAAGTTCTTAAAACACACGCTTGGCGGCCATGATGAAAACACTTTGTTGAGGGTTCACTTTAAAAGTTGATGTTAAATTAATAAATGTTTTTAGAGCAGTCACCCTGATTACTGGATGGCGAAGTGAATGCAGTGAAGACTGCACATGTTTTATGTTTCTCTCATTCTCTTGGTGTGTGTTCGTCTGCAGCTTACAAAGCACACTACGGTTGTCATCTGATTTTCAGTAGATTCTTTAAATATATTTTTCATAGACCTGCCGAAATTAAGAGGGCGGAGGACATGAGTGTTCGGCTGACTGACGCCACAGAATATGTTTGAAATTGTGGACAGTTGTCCCGGCAGCAGAAATGAAGGAGTCTACAATAACACTTTCCTAAAATTTATTATAAAAAAATTGTAAAAAAATTGGTTTTTACGATTTTGGATTTTCTAAGAAGTCCAAAATTTGTCATTTTCATGACTTTTTTTGTGGCCGATTTACTCAAAATATTGGTAACCAACTCCTATAAGACTCTTCCTGTATGCTTTTAATGACAACTATGCGGAGTTTCTTGTACGTTGGGTACTTCTTGGACGAGCGAATAACTACAACTACCAAATGTATATACACTAGGAAAACGCGCGTAATTGGTGCATTGAGCTGCCATGTGTTATGCGGATTTTCTGTTGTTCTGTAAAAATCATTACTAAGTTAAAGATTTTTTATAATTAATCATAATTTAAAAAAAGAAAAAAGTCGTAATTTTGAAATTTTCATAAGAAATAATTATTCGATCGCGCACAAATTTTACACGAATATATTAATTCATAAAATTAAGGTTCTGTGAAAAAATTATCAAACATTGGATAAAGCATGTAGGTGTTATAAGTCAAAGAATTGTTTTAAAAAAGAAAAAAAACGCAAAATTTTGATTTTCGTGAGAAATAATTTTTTGATTGCGCTCAAATTTCACACAAATACCTAAATTCACAAAGTTAAGGTTCTGTGAAAAAATCAATAAAATCGGATAAAGCATGTAGGTGTTATAAGCTGAAGAAATTTTTTTAAAAATCGAAAAAAATCGTAAAATTGCGATTTTAATGAGAAATAATTTTCCGATTGCGCTCAAAAACGTGGCAGTTCTAAGTTCAGAGATTTCGAAGGTCTCCAGAAAATTTCATCGCAATTGGAGTATTGGTTTAGCCGGAATCGTGTTAACAAACAGACAAAAATACAAACAGAAAAAAAAGAAAGAAAAAAAAAACATAACGGATTTTTTTCTCCAGTGTAGTTAAATGGAATCTTCGCTTCGCTCGCTACGCTCATCCAAAAATCGAGAACCCATTTCTCATAACAATTGCATATTTGCAATATTTTTTTTGATTCCGTGTTTGTTTTTGTGTTTCTATTTGTTACAAACGGTTGTTCAAAGATTGATGACATTTTTTCGAGAACCAAAATAAATGTTTTGTAGATTGCACTATTTCCATGTTTCTGACTTTGTGATTTTGAGTACCGGACAAACGGCTACTCAGACTTTGTACTAAATCCCACAGAATCTTCCTAATATGTAGTTCATACTTAAAAGGGGTATTCACACTCTAAACTAGACTATACCTACTTATGAATTTAGAAATAAACAGAAAAATTATTGGGTCCACCATGACCAGATTTGTTTTGTAAAACTTGGTATTTTTCGAGCTAAGTCCCATTGACAAAAATCTCCCATAAGAAATAACATGGGGGCGATCTTTTTGCCCCATCACCTGGAGGATTTTGATCCAAAAAAATATTGGCTATTATTGACGTACTCTACAGCCCTTTCTGTAAATCCGCTATATTTGGTTTTGTCATTAAGTTCGGTCAAAATATGCTGACCAAGAAGGGGTGTGATTTTGGAATACATATTTTTGTGTGTTTGAGTGTATTATATTTGTGCACAGTTTATTAAAGCCGATTTTAGAAATTTCTCAAAACGCCCGCAATTGTTTGGATACAAAAAAAATGAAAAATTGATGTGAAATCACAGTTTCAAGGTATATTTTTTTCAATGGTCATTTTAGTGTAGTATTATGTTATAAATTATCTAGTAAAACTAATTATTTGGGGTAATAGCCCCTTTAACTTAGCCCCAAGACAGATTTTAATGCATTCAAAGACACATTTCTCATCAAAATTTAAAATTTACTTATTTTTTCACGATTTTCATTATAATATCGAAAATAATTGTTTGGGATGATGTGTATAGAAATATATTCTCTGGGACAGTTTTTAATCAATACTTGATTTATCTTATGGTTAGCTCAAGCAGGATTGGTTGCTTGGTTGTCACATAGCTTTTAAACTCAAACCGAAATGTTTGCAAAATAGAAGTTATGGTCATGGATATAATTTACTTTGTTGGCTAAAATTATTAATTAAGTGGTATGAACTTCTAACCATTTTATTGTAACATAAACCGAAGAATTTGTATGATATATTACAACACGATATTATAATTTTGCAATCAGCATTCAGTTATATTATTACTATGTACACACATACACATCTATCATTTGATAATGCTATAATGGCTTGTTGCTATTGTAATTGATAATCGTCGAGATATTCATATCATTTATTAGTATAATATGATAATATTATACATTCATATTTATTATGTAATTGATTCAATAAACAACATCCTTATATTTTATACATTCTTACTAACTGATTTATTGCAATCATTAAAAATTAAAATTAAGTATATAATTGAGCGAGCGTAGCGAGCGTCTCCACTTGACTCTTATGGCTCGAATGTCTGTTTTTTTTTTTTTTTTTCTGTTACTGCTTCGATACAGGTCGCACCGTTTCTCTGATCGACCTGAAATTTTGCACACATGTACATACCACCTATGCGGGTTGCTGTAAGTTTTTGAACAAAATCCGATAGATTGGTTATAAAAAAAAATAAAATGTCCGATCGTTATGAAATTTTGCAGGGTCAATAAGTACAACATTCTTCCTATTTTACAAATTTTCAGCTAATCGGTCAAGACCTTAAAGACTTATTGGTACAGGTATGTAACATTATGGGAATGTCGTACTCGGGTCGTGTTGCACGTACCGGTGCTCGCTCAACAACGCGACGGGACTTTAGCGTTTTCCTAGTAATCCATGAATAAACTCGTGCATTTTATACGTCGTTGTGCATGAGCTAAGGAGAACATTGTGAGTTTTTCTTTGTGTTCACTAGCTTTGACTCAGCTCAAATGAGTTAAACAAACAAAAAGTATTCTAGAACTGTATAACATTCTTAATCAAAAAAAAAGGTTAGTCTTGACCGTGAAATCTCCAGACTTGTTCTAAATTGCATTGATTACGTTTTAATTGGTCAAGAGCGGTGAAATGTGTTGATTTAGACAAATGACCAGAGACAATCAGGTATTGCCATTAGCTTACCATCTCACCTCTCGCCACTCAAATGAAAGTGAAGAGTTTTTTGACGTGTCTAATGCTAAAGCTATTATAACCGACCGACGCACTTTCAAGAACTTGATTTCTTTGTGTCATGATTTTCTTTTCTTATTTACTTAACATGGTTCGGGCATGTTTAGGGTTCGCTCAGTTTTACAATAGGTTTACGGAGATGATAATTTAGGTGTAGGCTACGCGTATTATTATAGGTTATATTTGGCATTTGTTAGCACATTGAATCTACACATTGTAGCAGTCAACCGATAACATTATAGTATATACCGGTTGACAGATGATAGACTGGAATGTATGCCTTTGGTTATTGGTATGCATAAACTTAAAAAATTTAATAGGGAGACTGGCTTTTAAAATGACAAATGGGGGGGGCAATATGACATTTTGCTATTTTAGCATTTTCCATTAACTTATCGGGGGGAATTTTTGGTTTTCACTAAATCTATAGGCGGGTATACTTTTCCAAGCAAGTTTTTCTGGGGCCTGTGCATCAATTTGACGCTTTGCAGCAAAATCAAAATAAGGAAGTTTTTTTTCCAAGTTTGCGTCTTACTTTGATCACTATAGCTCCTTTAGGTATAATAATATGGAAATAGCTTTTAACAACCTTCAAATACGGCCTATACTTGAAATAAACATAACAATTCACCACCCCAGGCCCTAGCCCCTAACCTAAAAATTAAAGTTATGGGGGGATGTGGAGGGGCAACAGAATACAACAACTTGGGGCAAAATGACAATGTCATTGCCCCAATGCCTAATCCCACAAGAACCAAAGAATGGGCGAACAAAGAACAACGGAGAAAGGTATTGGGGGGTTTTGTAGGGTTTCCTTTTGACTCTCCCGGGAAAAATTTGTCATGTTTTTTTTTTTTTTTTGGTATGTCTGCCATAACGTTCGAACAACAACAAGCCGGTTATACGGCAGTTCAAAGATATAGAAAGTAACAGGCCTATTCCTACAAAAAAAGCCCGAAAAAGTCGAAAATAAAACGTGTTTGAACCAAACTCTAGTCATGCATTTTGCCCAAGCTTAGGGCAAAATGATTTTTATTTGGGGTTTTAAAAAAATTTGTCTTTTTAAACAATAATTGTCATTAAGTTTTATCTTTGATGTAAGAAATTTTTAAACTTAATAAAAAAAAATTGGTTCGTATGTTTTTGTACCCCTTTATCAATGTAACAGAATTTAATCCTAGCTATCATTTTAGGCCCCAGTCTCCCCTGATTCCCTTTGGGCCCATGACAATAATTTCAACAACAAATGCAAATTTATGTAAATACCAAGAGAAAACTATTCATGTTTATCGCTTGAAATCGTTATATTTAATTTGAGAACATAATTGAAGTTTAACACCTTCAGTCAAGGTGAAAAGGTAAACTTAAATGAGGTTCACTGCAGTGAATTTGTTTTGGCCAATATTCATTTATGTATCGAACTTATTTAGTCGTTTTAAAAATACGTCTGGGTGTTTCGATGTCGTTGTGTTTGCTGGGAGAGTGTTGTAGATTTAACTTGTGATACAGTCTGAGGTCAACTGTTCTAGTTTCACATTTTCGTATTTGTATCGCCGAGTTTGCTCGCAATACGCCCGGGACGGGACGACAAACCTTGTTAATTATTCTATGTACCGATAATTGTTACTACTATTCATAAGTCATTAATATGTTTAATGTAACATCCTAACCTACTGACAAAAAAATCTCTACAAGTACCCTGAAGTCTCTACCTTCTAAGGCTCTCTTATTTGACAACTATCGTCGACTGTTACCAAGTTTTAGTGTTTGTGTGAGAAGAAACGATTGTCAGTCCCCCCCCCCCCCCCCGCGCAATAACCTTAAACGAGGCGGGTCTACAGACTCGGGTCACCTAAAATATACAGGCTGCACACTGCACAGTCAAACGAACAGTATGGACCCCCACTTATTTTAAATTTTGACCATTCAAATGAGTCAAAATGTATATTCTTACATTCTTTTTCAATTGTTTCACACGGAAAATAAATTGTGAAATAATTTTAAGGTTGGAATACATTTATGTTTTTCTTTTCACATTGAAATCAGTTATATGTAATTCAGAGTTGGTGGATTCTATGCAGGCCTACACGTGGTATATCTGTGCACGCCCATGTTCGCCCAAGGTGCTGGTCCGAAGCGTAGGACACTACGACTATGCGGACGCGGGTTCGAATCCCGGGCATGGGGTTTCTTGTAAATGTCATTTTATCCTCAAATATCACCCCTTCTTCGTCTCGCGGAGACGGTAAGCAAAACAAATGAATCGCTAGATTCAGAAAATCCCACAAGTCACTAATTTTCACGTAACGATTTTTGACCAAAAATGTGTTTTCTACATTTTCACGTAGGAACACCACAAGTCCCTATGCTCCAAGGGTGTTCGATGTAGGTTGGGTCTTGTGGGGTTTCTGTCAAGAAGACTGTGAGTTGGCATTTAATGTATACCTTATCGTTATACATGTGAGTATTTTCACTATTTTGACATGCAAAAAACAATAAAATATTATATGTACATACAATTCCCTCCTATTTTCTAAAAGTAATATACAATAAAAACTGCTTAGATTGAGAAATACCATAAGTGCAATACGCAAGTTGAAAATTGTGTACATCAAAAGGTTATTGCAAAATAGGGATACTTAAAATAACTGCTTGTTGAGTCATAAAATATAAAACTGTTTTAATAGGAGTTTTTTTTTATTATTAGAATTTGTACGAGGACTTGGGGGTTTTTTTAATTCAAATCATCATGTACTTACATGGGCCTGAGTCTGTGTTCAGTGATCGAGACGACGACAAGATTCGGAAGTGTGCAGGTTCTCCGCTCATACCCTTGAAAGTTGCTTGCGGTTGAACGAGGCCGCCCAAGTACGTTTGGTCCTTCTGATCACACCGATTTGAGATCGCGAAGGGAAATCCCGCATATTAAGATGGGGTGGTTTCCCCCCTACTACCCGATATTGGTTTTAGTAGCGGGACTGATTTACCTAATTGTAATAAACATCATTCATCCAGTGCAATATATACTTCAGTTTCCGAGAAAGTGCATTCCGCTTATGTTAATAACATGTTAACTGGTATCGTAAAATCTCCTCTTGAGACCAAGGATATTTACGAGGTTTTTCCTTATAAACTTTAAGAAAATGCTAATAACCTTGTTAACTTCCTCTGAATTCCTTCGTCAATGTACTTAGGTCTACTTCAATACTTCACATGGTTGGTTCTCCGGCACCGTGTCCACCATTTTAAAAAACTGACTATTTATTTAATACGCCATTTAAAAATAAAACATTGTACAATTAATAAAGGTACAGACATAAAATTCTTTTAATTACAGTCTGTTATTTTAATGAACCTATGAGCCATCATAATGTGTTTTTAATTGAATAATAAAGTTTTGCTTAACAAGCAATAATAATTTATAATTGATCATATAAAGCAATCTTCACTTTTATTTCTTTTTTGTATTTTCTTATTTTTTCTGATGTTTTCTACATTTTCATATTAAAAAAACGTTTTTTAATTATAGCCCCAAAGTTCTGAATTGTGCTTATCATTTAAGTCACCATATAATCTTTCCAACTGTAATAGTTCAAAAGTTCCCGTTGAAAAGATCCATAGGGAGAGGTCCCCGAGTCGCTGCCAGAGCTCGCCCTAGTTTCGGGTGGAAAAAATGAATATTTCGCCTGATGTTGCAAAATAATCTTTTCCCTTCCGTCGCTTATTAGGTTAATACGATCAGTATAACTTTATGAAGCATCTTGGTAAAATTCTTCCCCAGCGCTAAAGTTACAACGGTGTTTCAAGTTTAGTATACGAATATAGTTAAAGGGGTATATAACCGCTAAAATTCAAAAAAATATATTCCATTCAGGATAACTAGTAATGAATTTAGCAATTAACAGAAACATTTTTGGGGGCCACCATGACCTCCCAAAAAAAAAGTCAAAAAGACATTTCTCGAGTAGGTCCCATCGGAAAAAAACTCCCATAAGAAATAACGGGGACGACTTTTTGCCCCGTGACCCTTTGGGGGATTATGATCCAAAAAAAAATTGGGCCCTTATTGCGTACTTTACAGCCTTTTGGAAATTTTTAGTTTTTTTTTTTGATTTTGGGGAAAATTTGTTCGGTCAAACTTTTCTGATTACCAAGAGGGGGGTGATTTTGGGGGATATTTTTTTGTGTTTGAGGGGTTATTTGGGGGACAGTTCAAGACACGGGGTTAAAAAATGGGGATTTTTGATTATTTCTATGTTGAATCTATTGGACCAAAAAAAAAGCAGGTTAAAGCGATTAAGAAATTTCCAAAACACCAATTTTGCAAATGTTTTGGGTAAAAAAAAATTTTAAAATGTTTTTAAAAACACAGGAACAGATATAATTTTTTAAATTATTTAGTGTAATATTGTGCTATAGATCATGTGGTAAAAAATATTTTTTTGAGTTCATTGCCCCTTTAACAACGGTGTATCAAGTTTAATATACGAATATAGTTTACAACGGTGTATCAAGTTTAATATACGAATATGTTTACAACGGTGTATCAAGTTTAATATACGAATATAGTTTACAACGGTGTATCAAGGTTAATATACGAATATAGTTTACAACGGTGTATCAAGTTTAATATACGAATATGTTTACAACGGTGTATCAAGTGTAATATAGAATATAGTTCACAACGGTGTATCAAGTTAAATATACGAATACAGTTTACAACGGTGTATCAAGTTTAATATACGAATATAGTTTACAACGGTGTATCAAGTTTAGGTAATATACGAATATAGTTTACAGCGGTGAATAAAAAAAAAAGTATGTAATTGATTATATATTTCAGGAATTACACAGTCCATCTGAACCGGGTTCGATACCCGGCTGAGATGGATTTTGTATTCTAAAATATCTACAAAAAATGTTAGTAAAAGAGATTTTATCTTTCTGTTGGATAAGCGAACGAACATTAAACAAACTTTAGTATAAAACAGGGAAACATCCTAATGGAAAGAGAGTCAATTAAAATAACAAGCATCATAATGATAATGAAAATGATAATGATGATGATAATGATAATGATAATGATACTGATAATGATAATGGTAATGATAATGATAATGATAATGATAATGATAGTGATAATGATAATTATTGGATGAGCGAAGCGAAGACTTCAATTTCACTGACCCCTCAAAAAATTTAGCTTGGGTGTTTTTTTGTTTGTTTGTTTTTTTGTTTTTATGTTTGTTTTTTTGTCTATTTGTTCGCTCTCTACCGAGCAAACGGCATATCCAATCTTGATCAAAATTGGAGGGGACCTTCGAAATCTTTGAACTTAGAGGTGTATTGTTTTTGGGTAAAATCGAAAAAATATTTCTCATGAATATCGTACTTTTCCGATTTTTTCCGATTTTTAGTGCGATATTTTCGTGCCATTTGGGCCGATTCTGACCAAACGGGTGGGGCTACAACGTTCATATTATACATGGACGTTATGGTGATGAAGTACCTTTTGAAAGAACAAGATGAAAAAGTTAGCCATAATTCATAGATAAAAAGCTTTTAATAGAAGTTATTTACGGTAAATAATAACAATTGACAAGTAACAATAGAAACTTGACAACAATCACCTACAATTAATGCGTAGGCAGCAAAACAAAGCACTTGCAAAAGTAAAGATATCCCACGCAAACTAAAAACATAAAAAAAGCTCATTCATCAACGCGACTAAAAAAAGCGTTTGCGAATCTTCCTAGTTATGATAATGACAATGACAACGACAATGACAATGGCAATGCTTTATTTTTTCCCCTTGACATAATATACATGGTATAGATAGGTGTAACTCTATGTTTAAAAAAATGCTCTTTTTCTTTCCGGTTGTTCACCCATGGAACGACCTGCCGCCCGCCCTCAAAGACTGCCCAGTGAGTCACTCCCCTTCCCTGTTCAAGGGGCACTTGTGGGAGAACCAACTACATGTGCCGTGTTAAGGCTCTTCGCGGCACGAGATTTCTACATAGATTTTAAGTTTTTTAGCGAAATATTTGCTAGCGTAGACGCCGTTTCTTGTTGTTTTTTAATGTAATGATAAGGATAAACAATTAATAAAATAAAACTCAATGCTATAAACGGTTACGAGTTTTTACGTTACTTTTACGAGTAATCCGTACTGTTACGTGACCAGCACTTTTGTACAATACCTCGTTCAGTTACGTCTATTGTAAAGTTACATCACCGATTACTATAATGGTTGATGATGCCTCCGTTATAAACGCTACAATAACTCTAATTACTTACAATAAACAATAGGTTAATTAACTTATCGTAGAGATAATGATAGTGACACGGAAGTAGGGATTCTAATAGGCCTAATTGGTTTTATGAACGGAAGCAATCCGTATTATATTATAAACTCGATTGCAAGATATCTGTGGTCGGAGAGATCCATATAACATTTTCAAGTGTTACTTTATAGCGTTTTGTAGCATTTTTGGCCACCTTCAAAACATTGTGTATGAACTTTTATAATATTCTAAATTTGAAATTAGGCCATCAAGGTTAAATTTATATCAACTGAATAAAAATGTGTATAAACAAATTATAGATACTATGGAAAGTAAAATTAAATAGGAATGGAAAACTTTTTTTTGTGTGTGTGTGTGTGTGGCTCGTTGGCCTTGTGTGGTTAGCGTATCTGCTTCCAATGCAGAAGGTCCAGGGTTCGATTCCCGCTCAAGTCAGAAGTTATTTAACTTCTGATTTGGACTTACGTCCATCAGTTCTTGTCTTAGGAGTTTGTAAACGGTGACTTTGGAGCCGTCCTAGCAACGAAGCACATAATAAATTCAGAGTTGTGCTGAATCGGCCTTGTTGATTCTGGCGTTGATCCGCGGGTGTTCGCACTGTCCATACTACTGATTGCTAGATAGTTCCTATTAAAAATATCGATCTTTGGTTGGTTATCGCTCACTCGTCGATTGCGTCGGGGCCTACAGGGTTGGTTTGGTCGCTTTGATTAACTGTCCCCCACTGAAAATCAGTTATATAACTGAGAACTCTAAAAACAATAATTTATGTATTTATTTCAGTTATTTATTTTTTAGTTTTAAGTAAAAAAAATAGCACTTTGAAGCATCTATTCATAAAACGCTATTTTCACGTACCTCTAACCATAAGGCGTGCATAGTTAGTTGGTTTATTTGGTTTAGGGCGCGTCAACCGTTAGGTCATAATGCGCGCACGTCATGATCGGGGTCGCCTTTGTCATCGTTCGTGTTTTTCGTCGTTGTCGTCATCGTCGTCAGGAATTTGTCGAGGGTAGAAGGGTCTCCGACGACAAATGCAAGAGCTCTCTTCTGCTTTCGGGGAGAAAAAAACTATTTTTATACCTACATGCTGGGCGCTTGCGAGATAGGTCGCCTCTTTCTCGTGGAGAAATTTATTGTTTTACGGGTCCAGACGGGAATAGGGAAGGGAAATAGTTAAATAACTTTATTCCGTGAAAAACAAACTTTACCATAGCACCGTAGAGGAAAACGTGAAAGAATTTCATAATCAATGGATTTAGAGACTGATTTGAAAAAACTATATTTTAATTTAATTTAATAATTTTTTAATTTTACTTTAATTTGCGAGTAAAGCAAATAAAAATATTATTAAATGCAGCGAAATAGTAAGATGAACCTAACTAGGAACGCTTTTTCCAGTCGCGTTGATGGATGAGCTTTTATGGTTTGCTTTGTATGGTCTGAAAGACCGTGAACCGACGCGCGCCTCGTCGGCGAGGTCATATTGACCAATCGTTGCCCTGAAAGTAAGATTTTTATGAGAAATATTTCTTCGACTGTACCAAAAAACGTAGCAGATCTAAGTTCAGAGTTTTCGAAGGTCCCCTTATTTTTTCAATAAGATCGCATGTGCCGTTTGCTCGGTAGAGAGCGAAAAAAAATCACACACTATAGCTATTTTTCTCAGGATAAGTGAAATTGAAGTCTTTGCTGAGCTCATCCAATTACTGTTATGTCATTATTATACTTGGGATTATGAAATCCAATCAAGGACAACACCAGAGCGTTAAGAAACCTTGAACTTGAACACCAGGGCCCCGATTCATGTACATTTATCCCGGGTATAAACTAAGTGGTATAAGGACGGTATAATGCAGGACATGGCAGGATAAGGCCTGGTTAAGTCTGAGCAACTCTCATCCAATCAGAAATTTTCAATCCAACAACAAGTACAACAAATGTTTTTTCCACTGCATTCCACAGCCATGTAAATCAGTAGATTTGCAAAAGAACACTAAAAATTTGCACCATCTTTTGTTTACAATTTTTATTTATTGACAGAAGATTGCGTGAGATCATTAAAAGAAAAGAAAAGGCGTATTATTGCCGTAAATTTTGGAATAGCCTAGGACTATCATACTTTGTTCATCTGCATAAGGCTTTTAGTCACTGCCTCCTAGATGTTCGTCGTGGCTCCTCGTTACGAGGAGCCACGACGAACATCTAGGAGGCAGTGCTTTAGTAATCAAAAACTAGTTATTTGTGCGGGATGTGTGTTCAAAACAAGGTCGTGCAGGCCTAGGGTTGCCTAGGAGAGGCCAAGGGCTTGTCAAACGTGTTAAAAATTAGTATTAATTTTATCTAGTCCTATAGCCTAATCGAACTTTAGGCTACACTGTTGTATTATGAATAATTTCTACATCTGGGCCTAGGCCAGGGACGGTTTCTGATTTGTTTTATGAGGGTAATGACAACTTTTCTCGTTTTACACATAGACGCAAATTTAAAATGTCCGCCATCTGTTTACATATTTTCTTATCCCCGTGCGAGGCGGGATAAGTCTTCATGAATTGGATTCGGAGTTATATCGCACTTATACCACCTAACTCTGCTTATACCGGGATAAAAATGTACATGAATCAGGGCCCAGGTATGCGAGAACAATCAAAAAAATCAGTTTTTATTACGAATGGGATTGACTTTAGATAAATAAAAATAAATACATCGCGGATTGTTTGTTTATTTGGTTTAGGAAACATCAACCGGCAGGTCGTAATTCGCCACTATCCTAGGGGATGTGGTGGTCCTTTTGAACAGATTTAGGCATAGGCAGGGGGAGGAAATGGGGGTTTTCTCACGTCGTCACCGTTTGTGTCGTCGCTTTTAAAGTCGTCGCCGGGGAGATCTTTGAGAGGAGGGAAAAGGGTCTCCGACGACGACTGCGAGAGTTCGCCCGAATTTCGGAGAGTAAATTACAATACTTCCCTATATTTACCGGCTGATGTTTTCTGAGATGTACTTTGCGTCTTTTCTAACCATGCACTAGCAGAGCACCCTGAGACCCCAGAGACCCCAGAGACCCTGGGTACAGACGGGAACCACTGGGAATGTTGATTCAGACGTTAACTTCATGAGTGTTGATGTCTTACATGTGGCGGTTGCCGAGTGGGTTAGTGGGAGCATATATTTCATCAACTGTGAGAGTCACCAACTTGTTAGTGGTGTTAGCATGTTAGTTTAGCACATCTAATGGGAATGTCCATCAGATGGTTTGTCGCCTGTAGGTGCAGCGCAGATGTACGCCCAACAACGTAACGCCTGAGTTTTGAATGATCCTTGGGTTGTTCCGTCGTGTCGATGTTGAGGCCTAGTCTTGAAGATGCCACCAACATGGGTGGCGAAACGTCGAGCAGTGCCTCATCATCAACACGACGCAACAGCCCAAGGATCGCCCCAAACTCATCTACGGGCCGTGAAAGCCTACAACAACTAAACAACGCGAAGCCTCTTCCTCGCGACTCAAGGTCTGGTCTATACCATGTGCTAGGCAACCAACAAGTATTCATCAAATGACACAATCGTGTTCAATGTATTAAAATATGGCGCGCGATTGAATATGAATTATTTTAGGTTAAATTAATTTAATAATATTGTTTTGGTGGAACATTCTTAACCCAATTCACAACAAGTTATTGTTTCTTACGTCCACCAACTGAAACACTGATGGTAATTTATCAAATATGTGTTTTGTTTAAGCTATTATCTTTAAAAATGTTTATCAAATGCACAAATAAAATTAATAACTACATCTTTTGTTTTCCAGTAAGTGAGAAACGAATTCTCCGGTCGGTGAGTGGCAAATTCAAGGCTGGGGAGCTGACGGCGATCATAGGTCACTCCGGCGCTGGGAAGAGCAGCCTGATGGACATACTAGCTGGGTTCAGGTTAGTATAATAGGACTAGGCTACAAATTAGGAATTGATAAAATAAGATAATGTATTCACCCGTTGAGACCAGCAACAATGACTGAAGGTTTTCACCCGTCGTTATAATGCGAATGCAAGGGATTGAGTCTTCTTATAAACCTCCAGGCAGAACATTCCTTTCCCAATACACTAAACGAAATCCCAATAACGTAGTTATTCACCTGAAGGTCGCACCGGCTAGCTATAATGTGTATTGTGTACCCTACAGAGGGCATCCTACAAAATGCGTTTTATACTTTTATTGGAAACGACACCAAGTTATACTTTAACTAGTTCTTAATTCAGACAATGTATGTAGGATTGTTATGGATAAGACTGAGTTAAGGCTGTGTGTTCACTAAAAACCAAAATCCAAAATATGCATAAAACAGTAGTTATAGAGTATGATCATTAATCACAGTCTTTTGAAAAGATCAAAATATATTTTTTGGATTTTTTTGGTCGATGCATTTTTCCTCTATTGCTACTTTTTTGAACGATTTTTGGTGCTAAGTTTTTCCAAAAGTATACCATTTGGATGGCTGATATTCTCATTGTAGCTTACACTCATCTTTGACTATAGAATGTGTTTTTTTGAAATGTGTATCTTCAATACCTTACATTTTACAGTGTTTTATATTTTCCGGTACTTTTGTGGTATTTGTACCGTAAAAAGAAAAAAAATGAAGATCTTAAGATAGAAAAGCTATACATTTCAAAATACCACATTCTATAGTCAAAGATGAGTGTAAGCTACAATAAAAATATCAGCCATCAATATCAGGAAAAACTTAGCACCAAAAATCGTTCAAAGAAGTAGCAATAGAGGAAAAATGCATCGACCAAAAAAATTCAATTTTTTTTTGATCTTTTCAAAAGGCTGTGATTAATGATCATACTCTATAACGACGGTTTTATGTTTATTTTGGATTTTGGTTTTTTGGTGAACACACAGCCTTAATCCTAAATTTGCAGTGTTCGTTATCAGACAGTTGAGAACTCGTTTACCACAAAATAGCTTAATTCTTAGTTCTTAGTTTCTTAGTCTCAGAACAAAACAGAAACGAAGCCATTTTATCAACAATGTCAATATGTTTCAAATTATTTTCACTTATAACATTACAAATACAGAACTTTCGCGCAGGATAATTTATATAGCTGCATTAATTGCTTCTAGATGGAGTTCGCCGCCGTCCTCAAGATGCCAGCAGGAACGCCCAGGCTTCGGAGGCGGGAGAAGGTTGCTTCATAATTCTTAATTCGTCGTTATAAGTCCCCTATTGTAGGCTAGATTAGCAGTGTCCAATACTTCCGCACAGTTCGCTAGCGTAGCAAATTGAAGCGTCAAAAATCCAGTTCAAGATGGCGATTTGCGTTTTAATTTATGCTTTTTCAAAGCAATAAAGTATTTTACTGGATTATTTGATATGGTTTTAGCTTGTGCAGCATGGGAATGAACAAACAGAAACAATGTTATTGCATAAGGGAGTTTGGTAATCATTTGATGTTAAAGGCTAGTATGCTCAGCTGTCAAACTGGCGGCCACCTTTAAAAATATTCGGTCTACAAATAGCTCCCATTTAATTAACATGCAAACTGGGATTTCAAGATGGCTTCTAATTGTCACGGAAGTGGACCTCCGACTGCTAATCTAGCCTTAGTTAAATATCAATGGTCCTGAGTGCCTATCAATACTTTAGTAGTACTACGTTTTCAGGTGGCCAAACGAGTATTGTAACAACAGTCGCCTTGTCATATTTCTAGGGGCAGCGCCCTTATTGCACCCCCAGTTATTGAGCCATTAACTGTGACATATTATTATTGATTTACGCACAACTAATACAATTTCTATTTTCAAATTACATTTAAAAACAATATTCATCTATAATAAAGTTTCAAGATTATGATGTGCTAGCGTTTCTTGCAACTTTATTGTAAGAAAAGTAGCTTGTTCACAATATCTCTGCTTACTCATGTACAATATTTCAACCGATCTGTAATATTTTCTACAACATGTAGAATGCGTGTCCACCAAACACGTAATTTTTCAAAGTAAACTATTTTGAAAATGTAGATGAATAACTATAAAATAATTGTAATTGTAATTATTACAACATAGCCTTAGACAAAATAAACATGCATTTCACTAATTTTCTCGAATCATCGAAAACATTCTTTTAATTAGTTTGAAATGCGATTTTCGAGTAAATTAAAAATGTTTTGTTTTGCCGGTTGCAACAAAATTTCAAAAGAGAACAAATTGTTTTAAATTATTTTATTTTCATTAGAACAAAATGTGTTAGCGCACCAGAATGGGAAAATAGTGCAAAATGTATACTTGTTTTCCTTTGGCACACTTACTCAAAAAGTGTAATCTTTCACGTGGGCGATGGAACGCTCTCGGATCCCTTCAAGTTTGTCCTCCAGGGGTGAGGTTTTTCGGAAATATTAATATATATGTGGCGATGTGAAATAAGATTATTTTATTATAAAAAAGTATATTCTTGTTTTCGGTTAAACTAAGAAATATGTGCCCTTTTGTCTTGCAAAAAGATATGAAGTTAATCTAAACATCTTTTTCCTCCAGGGGTGACCAAAGTTTCCCTTAAATATTGCGTTTTTGATGTTTTGTTTTAAGTGATAATAATTTGAAATTTATCATATCAACTAATAAAAATGTTCTCTTTCACGTGAGCGAACTATCTTTTTTGTCCCACTATAAGTTTGACCCACAAGGGTGGCTAAACCAAATTGTGGCTATACAAATGAATATTGTGGTGTTAAAAAGTGTCACAAATTTTTCCTTTTACGTAAATACTCATAATATGTATGTCTCGTCTCAGAATATACCACATTTTTTCTAACTCGAAATGGAACCTATAAATTCCCATGTGTAGAGGTTTATTGACTAATTTAAACCCTTGCCCCAACTAATAATTCGATGGGATGTAATATATTTGCAATGCATTTATCTGCATAGTTAGTAACGCATTGTTTCTTGTTTTTGGTACCGCGGTATTAACTTGCTCATCCTCCTCACACTCAGTTTAGAGTGATAAAAACAATATCCAAATACGCTTGGAAACAGTTTTGCCATTAAACTGTTAACATAACAGAGCTGATTTAAGCAAATGTATAGTACAAAATTACATACTTGCCTATAGTTACAATGATAATCGTATCATGGATCTTTTTAGATTGCAGAGGTGTTGAAAACATTGGGCTTGAGTGAATGCGTCAACACAAGGACTGAAATGCTATCTGGTGGCCAGAAGAAGCGTCTCTCTGTTGGTCTGGAACTCATCAATAACCCGCCAGTCTTCTTTCTAGATGAGCCCACCAGGTAAAGTACAGTGCAGGTTGCGATACTAAAATGTAGCAGCATTCAATGGTAGCAGAGTGACACTCCGCCCAAACAGTTGTCTACCAACTCTGCACGAACATACAACCCCGAAAGTTTACAAATCTATCCCGTATTCAAGGATTACTTACAAAAGAAAACAAGTATGAAAAACAAAAATTAAAATGTGAACAGTAGGTTTAGAAAGAACATATAAAGTAAAATATTATAATATATTATACTCAATGCCCCTACCGCGAACCCAGGCGACCATTTTGTTGTGTCGCCTGAGTCCTACATGACAAATACCTATAACATGGTATAGTAGTATCTATGCCTAACATGTTTGGACCATATTGTATTTATGTTCAAAATAATAATAACAAAATAAAAATAATTTCAAAGTTTATGTTATCTATTGCGGGTCATTTCACTGTGAAATCGTATTGAATCGTCATTAGTAACAAAGTTATCAAACACGACGATAAGACCCACAAAATATATAATTTATCTGAATGTAAAATTGTTTATGGCCTATAAAGGTTTAAAAATACATTTTATTTGATGTATGTAAACATTTACTATACGTATGACGTCAAGAATAACAATATTAGCAATTTGAAACTAGTGTAAGACGCCAGGCCAACGAAAGTTGTTTGATAGCAACAATGTTTCATTCGAGCCTCGGAACTGTGCGCTGAATCCCAACTACACTAATAGTGACCACGATGAGATTGCAGTTTCGCACCTGCGTGGCTCAACGCAACCTGCTACATGATTTCACTACTTTCGGCACCTTTGCCCTCGACTGGGCTACCCGTAAGCTTTCTGTAAGACTGCCCGAGGTCATTGCGAACTCTTGCACAGCATTTCACACTCATTCAATGCATCGTTAATGAAGGCAGCACATTCAGTACCTGACTGAAGAACATAATAATGATTGTAATGGTTTGGTGGTCAGTATGACAGGTAGAAATAACTCATTATTTTCTCAAACCAAACACAACGGGATTGATTAATGATTTATGAAAGTATTTAGAACCATGTACGGACATTTCAAACCTCAAACGTATTGTAACTAGCATTGGAACATGTTTCTCTTTTGAAGTCATGATTTGAATTAATAAAATATTTTTTTCAATTAGGTTTGAGCTCATCATTGTAGTTTATTTATTCTGCTAATTTTTTTTTAAATTTAAAATTTCACTTTTCTTCAATATAAGACTGTGTTCCATCCCTTTTCAGAAACGATGCAAAATAAAATAAAAATATTTAATGCATTCATTGAAAATAATGTTTATGTTGTGTTTGATAAAATAAAAGTTGATCCAGATACTAAATCAACGTTCCCACTTTATATAAATATTCAGTTAATTTATAGAATATTGTATTGTATGATGACTTACGAGTAGAGGTACGTAAAAATAGCATTTTCAAGTGTCATTTTATAGCGTTTTGTAGCATCTATTTTTTGGGCACCTTCAAAAACTTGTGTATAAGGATTTTTCATATTATTATTTTGAAATTATGTCATCAAGGTTGAGTCAATATCAATGCATAAAAATGTGTATAAACAAACTATCCCTTCTATGGAAAATAAAATAAAATGGGACTGGAAAACCTTAGTTTTAAGTGAAAATATAGCGCTTTGTAGCATCTATTCACAAAACGCTATTTTCACGTACCTCTACTTATGAGACTTGTGTAGATGATGTAACAACAGTTTATGTGTTTGTTTTTGTATGCAACGGTAGATGTAGATTTACTACCTGAAACTAAATACTAAATCAATGTCCTCTCTCCTTGTTCTAGCGGTCTGGACAACGTGTCTGCCAAGCACTGTGTTCAGATGCTACACTCCCTGGCTCAGGAGGGCCGCACCATCGTCTGCTCAATCCACCAGCCCAGCGCCCTCTTGTTCCAACAGTTCGACCACGTGTACGCCATGTCGCAGGGGCTGTGCGTCTACCAGGGAGCCACCGCAGGGCTCGTCACATTCTTAGAGGCGGCCGGCCTCCCTTGTCCTAGGACACACAACCCCTCGGACTTCGGTGGGTAGGAGGCGAGCCTTGGATATCACAATTTGTTTGTGGTGCTCTATAAAACGCACAGATTTGAAGTTGATTTTCTTACGAGGTCAAGCCCCTCTTGCCCTCCGAATGTATTTAAATAATCACAAATTTAAATTTTTGACATGAGTAGGTCCTTTAGGAACTCCTGGATAAGCCACTGGGAGGCTCGGTCAGTAAAACCAAGAGAGTTACATTAGACTATTATTTAACACACCACCCCAAACAAATCCTCTATCTGTGCGACAGAAACTCTCCTGTTAATCACTTCATTCTAGTTATAGTTTCGTTCAACCTGCTGGGGCTCCCGAAAGGCTTCCAATGGGTCGACTATGAACTCAGTCCTAAGGACGTGTCTGAACTATGTTCTCAGTCTCAGTCTCATTCTTATTCTCATTCTCAGTCTCGGTCGGAATAAGAATGAGAACGAGTGTGGTTATTTCATTACTAGGTTTCATTCTCGTTCTCAGTCTCGATCGGGACCCTTCGTACATTGCTTCTTACGTCATATTGAGAATGAAAATAAGAATAAGCCACGACTTTCAAGCAATCAGACACGTCCTAAGTCTTTCCCTACTAACTAGCTGATATTTGCGAGATGGTCTTTGCCTCTTTTCTCGCCTTGTAAGATCGACAGAGGAATACCCTCTAGGGTAAATTCTACCCTGGGCCAAGACGAGGGTACAAAATACTAACAACTAGAGTTACAATAATGAATTAAGTAAATTTACTCCGACAATCTAAAATATAAACAACCCCTATCATAATGTACGGTTAATTTCTCCGTTTACACTTTTGTGACACTGGTAACTGCACTTAGGCCTAATGTATCAAAGTTTGTAAGGTATATTGTAGCAGTGGACATAGGAATCAACCTTGAGGAACTCCCTCGCGGAGAGTAACTTTGTGCTTATCAAACTCACACAGCCTAACACGACGAAAGTCACCAACATAACTAACGTCTTCATGAATCTGTTTCAGTAATCGAAGTCACGGACGGCATGGAACCAAATAATATCAAAGTTCTTTCTACATCAATCGCAAACGGAAAATCTGTGTGGAAAGGGACACCTCAAACTTTCGCGAATGGTTCTTCATACGAAAAAGTACATTCAACAAGTAAGCAAATCATCACCATTATATTAATTTTGTAAGGAGCGTTGTAATTTAAAATACGTCAATTGTCAATGCCGTAGCCAGAATTAGTTAACTATATTTAAGGTACCTTTCAGTTATAATATGTTTCAGTCAATGAAGGCAACTAAATAAATCTAATACATATCGACATCAAGTTCGAGTTGAAAGTAAAAACTAATCATATGAGCAATTGTACAATCAGGATATTAAGTGTAATAACAAGAATTAAAAGGGGAAAAGTAAAGAATAAAAAACATAACAGAAAACGGAAAGAAAATATTATAGAGATCTATTAAGATAGTTCGAAATCAGACAGCATCAATCAAAGTAATCAATTCGCGGAGAACCACGATCTTCATCTCTTTCAATCTCAATTTAAATCAAGTCGTAGTCAATGGCGTCATGTGAGTAAGGAGCATTGCATATAAGCATATAAGTTTGAGTTAGTGGATAAGCTCAAGAACATATGAGCCTCTAGCTATGAGGCTAGAGAAAACATGAACCCTAGTAGGGGGAAGGATGTACCGGTACACTTATTCCTCATCGTCAACACTTGCGTTCTGTAAGTATTATATTGAGGCATGAAAGATTAAGGTCAGGTCTTTGAACAATAAACAAAATGTAAATAATTTGGTTGTTACATATGAAAAATAGTATCATTGACTTGCAAATCAGCCACGATGAGTTTTGTAAGGACTTTAATTTAAATACTGAATGTCAATGCAGCAGATTTTTTTTCTGGTTATCCATTCAGTTTATTACTATACTATATTGCCAAAAGACAATAATAAATTATTATTTCCACATTTTCGAAACTTTAACGACGTAATACAACTAACCGCAAAGGGTATTGGGTGAATTGGTCAATTTATATAAAAAATCAAAGATGTTATAATTAATGCTACTGACCGTTACAAATTTAAAAAAGTAAAATGCACATTTAAATTAATGAAGGCCGATATAGTAGCTAACTAATAAAAAATCGACTTAACGCAGAAATAAAATGCTGCATGCGATATTTAAGTGATAAAAAAGACTCCCATATGCCTCATTCATGTTAAAAGCTAATAATATCAATAGTAATGTAAATAATTGGCATGTAGGCTTATTATGGCTTTAAAGCTAGGAATAAAATAGACATTAAAAGAAAGAAAGAATGAAAGAAAAAAAAGAAAGAAATATTCTAGCCGATACTTGTAGGCTAGCCTCTGTAGATACAGAGAAAGTATAGCTGCATGGTGATATGGCGATGAAGGTCAATTACAAAAACCCATGTCTTGTACTGGATTCGAACTCACGTCCTCGTAGAGCCATATGCTTCGGACTAGCGCCCTTATCCTAATCTTAATGGTAAGTCCAAGCTTAAACAAAAGACAAGGATGTAACACGTCAAGTATATATTGCTAATTTGGTGAAAAGCGTTGTTGCAGTCAAATTAATTAATTATTTGAAATTATATTTTGGTGACAAACACTTTTCTATGTTGTAGATCTTACTGTCAAGAAAATGTACAACTTCAGATAAAACGATGTAACGAAACAGTATACTAGTCTTCAAGCAATGAGTTCAGTTTAATGTGTTTAATAGTTTTTGGAGATTAATGAACACTAATCAATAATCATTATATAATTTTGACAACAATGTTTAATGACCTCGTAGCACTGTATTGAAATGATTCAAAATAAAGTGCACTGCCATGTTTTAGTGAAAATATTAATCACAATCCATTCACATGGAAATAAAACAATTTGTTTTGGAAAGGATCGAGATAAGTCAGAGACACAAATTAATTTTTAGTGGCTTGAGTATAAATAATAAAAAAGTAAGTTGCAAATAACATTCTGCTATGTTGTAATTAAAAAATTAGATCACTGTCCCAATCAAATTATGATAAAACCATATATTTTTAAAATGGGACAAATCAGAGACACTGTTTTTTTGGGTGTCTAACTAGTAACTATAGGTAGTAAATTTATTGTAATTGCATGTTTAATTAATACATGTTTATACATGTTTTAAATAAGTACAATTTGAAGCATGCACTACGATTAATTTATACTGAGAAAAGTTGTCTCGTTTTTCTGCGAAGTATGTTTTAGTGACTTCTTTTTCAAAATAAGTGATTCATTTATTAATAACAAATTATATTTAATAATAATAATAATTAAATAATTATACAATAATAACAATACATGTACAATAATAAATAATGTAAGCTTAAAAACGCCAAGAAAGTGGTCGATACTGATGAATTGTAAATACTGAAAAATTTACTGAAAACCAGTTATAATAACTGAGTGGGTAGACTCTAAATAAAATTAATTAATTAATTTATTTATAACTAACAATATAAAATTATTTTCAGATGGAAGAGGGCATATTGAAACGAATGGCAACATAATCCCAAGTTTAGCGAAGCCCTCATTTCAACTGATAGATCCTTCTTCATACGACCACGATTCTCATAAAATATCACCGATCTTTCAGTTCTTCCTCCTTCTGTCAAGAATGTTCCTTCAAACCGCCAGAAACAAGGTAAATATAGACTGTAAACACAGTCTGAACAGTCAACGTATGTTATAAGAATAACATTACCAATCTATATGGTTCAACATACAACCAAAATTTAAACGGAAAGTAAAATTTTGTTTCAAATATCCAATTTTAACAAAAAAAAGTTTTTGTCTTTTTAACAAAAGTACGTTATTTTTTGTATTTTTTACTTTGTCATAATGCTATACATCTTTGGGCGCAGTAGATACGTACGATTTCACTTTAGTGTTAAATGTTTTAAAAGTGATCTTTTAATGGTTATGCTGAATCATCGCGAAGAAAGTTTGTACCGAAGTGCTGAGTGAAGATGGACGATCAAGTCCTCTATACTCTAAACCCGTCAAGCCCGTCGAAACCCGTCCAAAAATGTAATCCAGATATAACTTCAAAGTTCAAAAATGGATATATTATGTTCACATAGGGTACACGTGACAATTATTTATTACTAATAGCAATTGATTGAAATGAACGTTTCTAGAAATTAACGAAGAAGCCACTTTTTTGCAATAATGCTCGCACTTCGTTACATCGAACTGGACGGACCAAGCACGAAAATCATTGTCTTTCTGGACAAACCACTCACGAGACTCGATCCCCGTCTGTGCCCGGGGTAGAATTAGTCCAGAGCACGGACGAAGGCAATTTCGAAATCAGAGTTGACCTAAAGAATGTCACATTCGCGGTACCGTAACGTAAAACACATTTAATTTTAATATCACTTGCTTATTTTACAATATTTAACTGATGTTTTTATAATTTTAAAATAGTTATTTGATTTTATAGACTAGACCGCTTCGCGAACGCTTTTTTTAGTCGCGTTGATGGATGAGCTATTTTGTAAGTTTTTAGTTTACGTAGGACAACTTTTCCTTTGCAAGTGCTTTTTGAATACATTGTAGGTGATTGTTGTCAAGTTTCTCTTGTAACTTGTTAATTGTTATTATAAACATAAAAAAACTCATATTAAAACCTTTATTCTATGGATTCTGGCTAATTTTTTCAACTTTTTCTTTCAAAAAGCAATACATCACCATTACCTTAATGTCCATGAAAAATATGAACGTTGTAGCCCCACTTGTTTGGTCAGAATCGGCCCAAATGTCACGAAAATATCGCACTAAAAATCGGAAAAAATCGTAAAAGTACGATATTTATGAGAAACATTACTTTGATTGTACCCAACATCGTGGCAGGTCTAAGTTTAGAGATTTCGAAGGTCCCCTTCAATTTTTTTATCAAGATCGCATAATATGCCGTTTGCCCGATAGAGTGCGAACAAACAGACAAAAAAAAAAACACAACCGAGCTAAAATTTTTTGAGGGGTCTGTGAAGTTGAAGTCTTCGCTTCGCTCATCCAATAAATACATTCTGAGAAAGTTCAACGGTAGCAATTCCTCGTTGCTTGATGACTCAGTCGCGACACCAGGAAGTAATCTAGGAAAGACCGAGGTCAAAAGCCGAACATTAACAAGTCCCAAGCGAGTTAGCGCTAGGTGGAGCCAGATAAGCTGGCGGTCGTCAAGGTCAAGCGAGAGCACGCACGCAAACGTTGACAATTTACACACAACTGACATTAGGTAGGGCCTACCGTATTTGCTCATGTTATCGTGATGTTATCACAAATGAATCAACATTTTATAAGCTGTGAATAAAGTAGTTCGTCCCACAGAGTGAGTATTTTAACGAAATAATGATTTTATGTAATCAGATTACGAGAGTGTTTTTTTGCCTAGTTGGTAATCGTGTGTCCAAAGTTCCAGCTGTTTATAATGCCAACCTCGCCAGATGTGATGTCAATGTTTAGGAGCATCAAAATGTCATGATTTAATATTCGTACACATCATAAATACTTTATTTTTAGGATATATTGGGCAAGGCTTGGCTTTAAAATAGTCGTGTTTTTCTCCGAAAACAGTTTTAGAGACCGTTATTTTATTTACTTTTTGCCGATCCTGTGGCCATAGTGCGTGGGCGACAGTGCTGCGATCCCTCGGCGACCGCCACCTTAACTGGTTCCACCTATAGAAGGAGATCGCGTATTTGATCAAGAGGCCACGCAATGTTTTCTCCGAACGACCCGTTAACACTTAGCAACCAATTATCACCTGTGACATGACGATATTAGCATCTCTGTTATAATGGAATGCACACATACACACCTCCCGGCAACCGCACTTATGTGACTAGAAACTACTGAACGCGTGTTTAATGGAATGCACATTAGGCCTATAAACAAATACAATGTACAACTAAATAAATAAATTCGTATATTTAGTCGACCCACTTTGCCAGCCAGATAACTGATTTTTAGTTTGGTACAGTAAATTAAAAGCAGACGAAGCCAACACTGTAGGCATCGACACCAATGACGAGCGAACAATGACTTACTAGAAATAGGCATATTGAAGTAGGAAAAACCGATCAATCAAGTTGGACACGATTCCACCCGCGGACAAACGCCAGAATTAACAAGGCTTATTTAGAACAACCTTTGAATTTATATGTGCCTCGTAGCTAGGACGGCTCCAAAGTCCCCATTTACACATTCATAAACGAAAAAAAGAACAGATGGACTTGAGTCCACATAACTAGTAAAAATACTTTTACTTAAAACGGAAATCGAACCTTCAACCTTCTGCTTTGGAAGAAAAACTTCTAACTGTGACCGACGAGTGCCCCTTGCATTGACTTGAATAAGGAAGACTCGCAACTTTTTTTTATTATTCGACTGTATTCAGGGCCAGTTCCTGATAGCATAAATACCAAATTTTTGTTATTTATAAAATATTTCCAGTCCGTACGTCATAACCCTACAACCAATCACCGTGTGGTCTTTGGGGAAAAAAATGCTGATTATCTTACTTATATTTTGGAATTAAATTTATTTCTAGTATGATTAAAAAATGCTAATAAACAATAATTTGTACATCAAGATATAACATTTGCAAATTTGTGTATACATTTATAACGATTAATGGTTTTGTGATAATATTAATAAAGAAAATGTCAACAGTGAATAGGGAACTGTCCTTGGTTTCAAATATATCTTAAAACGTATTAAGTAACTTGTAATATTCAATTTAATAAACATCGCAATCAAAATAAACTACAAAAAATAAAATCTGTGGATTCTATGCATGTTTAAAGTTCCTATGTTTGACTTCCCGCACAAAAGACTTAAGTACGCGCTCTTTTGGTTGTGACGTCAGCGTGAGGTGAGGAGGGGAAGCTGATTGGCAGAACTGCCAGCTCGCCGCCCGGCAAACCTTACGATGACGCACGCCACCTACAAT
This sequence comes from Sweltsa coloradensis, assembly GCA_024449915.1. NCBI lineage: Eukaryota > Metazoa > Arthropoda > Insecta > Plecoptera > Chloroperlidae > Sweltsa > Sweltsa coloradensis. The sequence goes on from JAMZAV010000991.1 coordinate 191,447, forward strand.
GGCGCATGGCCGTTTTCCGGCGCGAAGCGCGGTTCAAATTTGTCCGCGCTCACAGTGAGCGCGAATAAAAGCCGGACGCATAAAATGCTACTGGTCGATTTTTGAGGTTATACGTAGGACATATTCAAATTGGTAATGAAGAACAGTTCCCTATTATTGTTTTAACACGAGTTTAACACGAGCTGGTGAAAACGGCCGAGAGGTGAATTAAGCTCCCTGATCTAGAAGACCGTGGTCAATTTCATTCATGAACAACGCTATCTACAGGGTTATGACGTCACACGTCTTTTCACAATAAAATCGCGGGAAAGAGTAAACGTAAAACTTTGTACCTCGTGGAATAGACAGTTTTTACTTTAGAGTGTTATAAACTACGGCGATGGTGTTTTAAGTGAATATTTACTGATTCTGTACACCAGCGCTAATATCTACGACTGAGGAGCTTTCCCTGTGTTGTAGACTGCCCTGTGGATACAACTCCTACACCACGTCGCGTGCGCTGTCCTGGTTGGAGGGATGTTCTACAAGAGAGCGAACGACGGAGAGGAATTCTTCATACATGTCAAGTGCGCAATCAGCATCGTAGTCTTCCATGCGTATACGCACATGTTCGTGCCCATTCTAACATGTGAGTAACACACACACATTTCTTATGGTGCATCTGTTTACCATAACAGTTGCGCACTTCATGAAAGAGGAATTACATTTCTAGCATAGTTAGATCTTGGAGTTATAAATAGTACCGTTCCGGTGGTAAAGCAGGAGTAGTACACTGTGGCCGGCAGTGTACAAGTTAGCAATGGGCATACATTTTGATTGTTTACTTTCAACTGACGCATGGTAACCAAGGTATTTTGATATTTTGAATTTATATCTTTGGATTTGATATGTTTTATGTTTATGTTGTGTGTTTTATATGCTTTTAAATTTTAAATTTATTTTAGTCTATACCTCAATGTAAAATGGCAGAAATGCTGTATTTGAGTGAAACATAAATAAATAAAGGTAACCTAGGGTCTAACACAGTTCATGTTAGCAAAGACTAACCTATAATGGCCTACCTTGTTCATAACAATCAACATGGCCGAACAGGCACAAACCGGAAGTACAAGATCGTGGACGTGCTGTTTCATTTGAGCTAGACATCCTCCCCATCCAGCTCCATAGTTAGATTATACCATAATGTTAAGGACGTGGAGGGAAGTCAGATTTTACATCTGAGGATGTTGAGAGGTCAAAACAAAGATGGCCGACATTACGTGAGCCTAATTTTTCAAGAATGCATAAAGGAAGCAAATATTGTAGAAAGGCATGTCAAATGTCATTTTCAAGTAAAATTGGGATGTTCTTTTATGTGGTAACATTTTTGTGAATGCCGGGATGAAAGTTATTGCAGTTTGGTCAAAGTCATTGGTCAAGATTAACCGAAAAAGTGCATGTTTTTACACTACACTAATACAATAATGTGTTGTAACTTCTTGTTCGGATTGACGAATTGAATTCATACATTGTATCGTTAAATGTGTTGCTCTTTGGTTCCAGTCCCAGTATCAGTGAAGATTCTCAAACGGGAATATCTCAACAGGTGGTATGGCTTTGGTCCGTACTACGTTGCGTTGAGCGTATCTACGCTACCAGCTAAGGTAGGTAGCACCCTCACACACATTGAAGGAGAGACCCGTGCTGCACAGATCTAATACCCTTCTTATATTCTGTTGTCGTTGTCGTCTCCATGGAGCTCTTTTATCAGAGGGGTCTCCGATGACGACTGCCAGAGCTTGCTTATCTTATGTTCGCATTTTTTACGATAAAAAAGACCAATTTTCCCCTAATAGAACCTAATAATAGGTCTGTTCTTTTGTCCATCAAATTTTACACCTTTTGCACCTCTGAAGAAATAAGCGTTCTTTTGTCCAGGTGTAATTACAGTATTTCTTCCAAAGACGTGTTCTTTTGTCCAGGGGGTAATTACAATTTTTACACTTTTTGCACCTGCCTCTTGAGGAGGTGTAAAAGGTGTAGCTATGGAAATTCGCGCCAATTTAAAGAGTAACCTCGTTATAATGTGCGATTGTTTTATAAATAGAAGATAAAACTGGTAATAATTAAATTATATGGAATAGAATATTGTAGAAAATGCACAAAACTGTGTTTTTGAGTGAGATCTTCTGAAAGTGTTTGAACTGAATGACAGCTGGCAACATAACCTCGAAATTTGCTGTCAAATTACAACAAAATCGTTCTTTTGTCCACCCGTGAAATATTACACCTTTTAACTCCATTTATAATTCTGTATTTTACACCTAGGTGTAATTAACACAATTTGAGGTGGACAAAAGAACAAACCAATGAGTATCACAGTTCCCCAATACTCGCAGCTTAAAGCACGTGGTCTCACAGTTCCCCAATACTCGCAGCCTAAATCACGTGGTCTCACAGTTCCCCAATACTCGCAGCTTAAAGCACGTGGTCTCACAGTTCCCCAATACTCGCAGCCTAAATCACGTGGTCTCACAGTTCCCCAATACTCGCAGCTTAAAGCACGTGGTCTCACAGTTCCCCAATATCTCCAGTTACCCACGTGGTCTCACAGTTCCCCAATACTCGCAGGCTTAAGCACGTGGTCTCACAGTTCCCCAATACTCGCAGCCTAAATCACGTGGTCGTCACAGTTCCCCAAAACTCGCAGCCTAAAGCACGTGGTCTCACAGTTCCCCAATACTGGTCATTCTCACAGTTCCCCAATACTCGCAGCCTAAAGCACGTGATCTCACAGTTCCCCAATACTCGCAGCCTAAAGCACGTGGTCTCACAGTTCCCCAATACTCGCAGCCTAAAGCACGTGGTCTCACAGTTCCCCAATACTCGCAGCTTAAAGCACGTGGTCTCACAGTTCCCCAATACTCGCAGCCTAAAGCACGTGGTCTCACAGTTCCCCAATACTCGCAGCCTAAATCACGTGGTCTTACTGTACTCCAGGTGTTCTTCAGTATGATCTTCCTCTCCATCGTCTACTTCATGTGGGGCCAGCCCCCAGAGCTCATCCGGTTCACCTACTTCTGTATGATAGGCATCAAGGTCAGTGTGGTTGCAGAGGGGATGGGCTTTGCCATCGGCGCTACCTTCAGCATGACGGTTAGTTGAGTAGCACTTCTCTCTGTTATTTACTTACTTATTGTTTTTAAAAGTAAATTATACTAAAGGGGCTATATCCTCGAAAATTAATTATTTACCATATAGTTTAAGCGTTAAATAAGTTTATTTGATATACTGAAATATGTAAAGAGCAGCTTTTTTTCCACACATAGGTAGCACCAATTTAAAACGGCCTTTTACTAATTTTTGTCGTAAAAATACACAAAATACACTCAAGCACGCAAAATATGCACCACAAAATTACAACCCGTCTTGGAAATACCAGAGTCGATAGAAGTTTCCCCGTTGGGGAGGTCCTCTAGCTCCCAAGTCAAAACGGAAGCTATAACGTTATACGCGCTGTGGGTGGCTCAAATCTGAAATTACTAAAAGTACCGCACGCTAAACGGTCGGTAGATTATCGATGTGCAGTGACGCTGCAATAAACAAAGGCCAAATTAAAATTTTATTTCAATCTTATTAGCCCAGTGCCCAAACCTCATAAAACAATTAACTATTCTTTTGTTATTGTGTTTTAAAGTGTCACGCTGGCGTCACTGACATTTTTGTACTACGAAAAAAATTGAGATATGCCTTGTTTGAGCCTGATGGACGTACTGTAGCCTAGGCCCAAGGCCACAATCCAGTTTTCAGACGAAAGTACACCCTTGGCATTCAAATCGAAATCTTAAACAATATATATTGTCGGCCTAGCCCCTAGGCTTAGGTCTTCTACATCAGAAATATCCTCATCAATAAAGAGAGTTTGCTTCATAAATAATAATACAAAATACATATTTAGAGTTTACCACAGTCACATATCTGATTTTCAGTGGGGGACAAAAACTTCACCTACATTCAACCGTATCAAATATTTTGACGTTTCACGGGATTCGTCGTCAACGACTGTTAACTTCTAGTAGAAAGTGACGTAGTTTTATTGAAGTGGTTCCATCAATTGTCACACAGAGAAGCGCAGGACGTTAGATTCCAAACGCCAAAAACTGACTTTTGATTTAACCCAGGCCGGTATAGGGAGTTGGAGGTCCTCCCCAAGGGGGAAACTTCTTTATCGACTCTGGTAATACTAACCTTGCTTGCCTGTAACAAAAACAAAATGTTGAGTACCGGTATGCGATCGTTGAGCGTGGCGTTGTATTCAATGGCAACAGAGAGAGACAAGTCTTAAACTCTTCAAGGTCATTCTCTCCACCTCGCTCTTGCCGACCAGTGCCCGACAAGTTGGCAGACTCATTACTCTTCAACTTTCCAGTTTGAAGGGTAGCTAGTACCTATCTCTTCTTCAGAAAAGTTACTCATTAACTTTTCCAACTTCACCTTGTAAAACTCGATAAGAGCTGCCGATTGGTCGGGAATGAGACCATTCAACAAGGGCGTATAATCCAAAAGCGAATGGCGGTCTGGAGAGATGACACAGAACGACTGCCACATGATCTTGCAGTATGAGGATAAAGATACAAAAAAACATGCAACAAGTTCGTGGCCTTTGCAATGATGGAGTATTATTTTACATAAATTGATGATAGGCCTACAAACTTCTTGTCCCACTACCTATTATTTGGCGTGTAATATTATATGATATGATGATAATATATTTATCGAATGTTAATTAATTTTGTTTTTAACATGTGGGATAAAATAAAACAATGATTCTTTTCTTACCACATGACCTGTCTTGCTTCAGAACGGAACAGCCATTTTCTTATCACATGACCTGTCTTGCTTCAGAACGGAACAGCCATCGGACCCGCAACCCTGGCCGCACTGCTCGGAATTGCAATCCACGGCTTTGACTTCGCCCTCAACATCGCCGGCTGGATGAACGTGGTGATGCAATTCAGCTTCATCCGCAGTGGACTCGTCGGCATCGTCGTCGCCATATTCGGTGGCAACAGAGCGCACCTGACCTGCGAGACATTTGGATATTGCCACTTCGCAAATCCCAAAGACATATTGTATTGGGGCGGCATGTCCGGACATACGGTGCCGATGGAACTATTGAAACTTAGTGGAATCTCGCTATTTTTCCGAGGGCTGTTTTTCTTGACGCTTCGTCATCGATTACGAAAGTAATATTTTGCTTCCGCAGAAACTTTTGCATAAGCTGAGGGGATAAGTGAGGCATTCTCGTTATGAATGCCGTATTAATTTGGGGCTCACACCAATATCCGCTTGGTGTTGATTGTGTTTTTGGTGCGGCGCACACTTTACAGCAAGTATTAGCCTGCTGAGCATTGTCTGCTGTGACGGGGCAGTCTCCTAATCCATATTCCATCGTTAGGACTGTGCGTATTACTTTCTCTCCGAGTCTTGTGATTAGGATAGGGGACTAGCACCAATAGGTGCGAAGTGGATCTGTTTATGTTTATATAATGTTTACTGATATTGTAATAATCTCCTCTTGTAAACCAAGGTTATATTTACGAATTTGTTTCAGAGCAAACTTTGAGCCAATGGTAAGTGCGTCCTGTGGGATGTCTTTTTAATAAACACACTCCACATTCCCATCCCCCTAACGCAACATATTGAATTCTCATTTTCGATATTTTGGACCAGTCCTTGAACAGATTTTAAAACAAAATGTATATTTGAAAATCATTTGCAAACATTGTGGTTTTAAAACAAATCCGAAGCTAACAGGTAAAAAAGTAGCTCTTTTGGAAAATGATTTTGTTTTTGTGTGTGTGTGTGTGTGGGGGGGGGGGGGGGATGTGTCAGTTAAAAAGTATACCGGGCCCTACTTAACATGCCCCAAAGTTTGTGTAAAAAAAAACTCGTAAATATCCTTGGTCTACAATAAGCAGATATAACGATACCAGTTAACATTATGTATGCATGAGCAGAATTCACTTTTGCAGACTCTTCAGACTATTGGATGAGCTCGAGCAAACCAGGCTTTGACGCAGAATGCAGAGGTTTAGTCCGGATAACTTGAGATCTATCGTTTGCGCTATCGAGATGTGGTTTACACCGAAATGTCAAGTAAGAATTTGTGATGCGCGAGCAGAGCACATTTTCTGAATTGCGCATACTCTATTCTGTAACGGACAGTAAATATGCCAAAAAGGCATTTTTTTAAAAGCAATTTGACAATTCTGAAATGAGCGAATATGCCCTAATCTTAATTTGAGCGTAGCCTTTATAAACAACATTACAAATTAAAAATTTTGGGTGAAAATTGGAGGTCGAAAAGTGGACCAGAATGTATGTGGTATTAGCTGGATTTGCCAATCAAGCAAATTTTTTAATTGACATTTAACATTGTAAGAAAAGTTGGTCGAAGCTCAAACAACCGTCTAAATGTAACACATTCGAGTTCGACTGACTGTGAAAGACAACAAACAGTCTCTCGCAAAAGTACGTACTAAGTATTGAAGGTTGTGACTGATCATTATCACCAAATGTTTTGATTGTATTTTAAGTTTACTCCATCGTATTTGTTTGAGTTATTTGAACCCAACATGTCATTATGTGACACTATTACATAGCAATGGTATGTATTTGGGGGGGGGGGGGGGGGGGGGGGCCCATGCTGAACAGGACATGTCACAGGCAGGACTAACACTCCCGTACACCAACAGGTTAAACCTAGAGATGTTACTGAGTAGACCTGTTCACCTGATGCCTAGTTTTGACTTACACGAACAAAGGTTTGTTCTGGACCGAGTTCTACCCCGGGCCTGGAGCTTCAACCTTTTCCGTGTTCCATGTTTTATGTATTTCTTACTTCTAAAGGCTCTGATATCCAGAACGTTGGGAATAAGTAGAGGGTTTCTTTGTCTTACCATTGCTTCTACGATCTATATTTTTACATTCCGTATTCACTCTTCTCATTCCCTAAGAGTGAATAATTCCTTTAATTTACGCGAACAATGAAGACTATGTATGAAATGCAACTTTCAATCTCATTTCACTATATAGTTAGTAGTTCAATTTCTTAAAATATCCAACATATACAAATAATGCAAATTGTTTATAACTATCTACTTTGCACTTTAATGGTACAACTGGTGTATTTTATGTGCACATACATTTTTAACAATAAAACGAAATATCAACACGTTAAAGCATTATTCTAGTAGCCTGGTGCCTAAACAACATAACATATTTTTAGCCAACCTATTTTTACTAAATAAATCCTCGTTCTTAGTAAATAAAATAAATAATAAATAAATTGTATTTAGAGCCTACCCACTCATTTATATAACTGATTTTCAGTGGGGGACAGTACGTAAATCAAAGCGACCAAGCCAAACCCTGTAGGCCCCGACGCAATCGACGAGTGAGCGATATCCAACCAAAGATCGATATTTTTAATAAAAAATATAGCAATCAGTGGTATGGACAGTGCGAACACCTGCGGATCAACGCCAGAATCAACAAGGCCGATTCAGAACAACTTTGAATTTATTATGTGCTTCGTTGCTACGACGGCTCCAAAGTCACCGTTTACAAACTCCTAAGACAAGAACTGATGAACTTAAGTCCAAATCAGAAGTTAAAAACTTCTGACATTGGCGGGAATCGAACCACGAACCTTTTATTGGAAGCAGATACGCTAACCACAAGACCAACGAGCCACACAAAAGTCCTCGTATGTTCCTTTCTATTTTGAGATAATATCTACCTCCCCATACCTCATTGCTGTTTTAACTCCGGCGGGTAGGAACCCACAACTTTTTCCTGTGCCCCCACTTCGGAATGTTAAACATCCAGATCGCCATTTATCACACCAGATACAATTGAAATGCTTGTTGCAGTCAGTGTACCAAGAGTGTGCTGACTAGTGGCTAGTTGTGTCGGCATGTCACTGGCATGCATGCAGAATTCATGCAAAAGTACTGGATTTCCTTTATAACAGTTCCGTCCGATGCCGACACTGATGTCTCAATACCGATGTGGATCTAGCATGCATACCTGCCAGATGCTGAGAAGTAAAGCCAGCCAGCCGCCGTCTTGGATGTACTAATTTAGACTAAATAAACAAAATGAACATCAATTTGTCCAACCTATAAAAAACTTTATTAAAGTAGACACAAAAATTAATTTTTTGGGATGGTCCAAAAATTTAAAAATATGAAGGCTTGTCAAAATTATCGGGTCAAAAATGGACTTTTGCAATTTGCAGTCAAATGAAAAGTACCTATGTTGTTAATTTGAATGGAACATTAACGAACATAAAAATAACATCAGAACATAAATATGTCCCATACTCAGTTACTAAAATGAACTATCATAATATATGAATGAGATTATATTACGCGACCTCATTTTGAAGGACTTCTCAAAATTGACGGTTAAAAAAGGGACTTTTGCAATTTGCAGTCAAATACATTTTTTAAATGTTAACTTCTTATAATGGAACATTAACGAATATAAAAATAGCAGAACATAAATATATGTCCCATACTCTGATACTAAAATGAACTATCTGATATGCATGAGATTGTATTAAACGCCATCTCTGCCCCTTATTAGAGTGGTCAGAGAGAAGAAACCAATGGTTGTTTTATTATCTACAGACAACCCTCTATTAAATAAGACACAAAAATTTAATCTTGAGGATGGTCCAAAAGTCGTAAAATTTTGAAGGCTATAGACTTCTCGAAATTGACGGTTCAAAAAGGGACTTTTGCAATTTGCAGTCAAATAAATTTTTTTAAATGTTTACTTCTTATAATGGAACATTAACGAATATAAAAATAGCAGAAAATAAATTCATGTCCCATACTCTGACACTAAAATGAACTATCTGGTAAGATGAGATTGTACAAGGCCGCTTTGCGAACGCTTTTTCCAGTCGCGTTGATGGATGAGTTATTTTTGAATATTTCTGTCCAATGATTACGTTTATATGTGGATATCTCCTTACTTTTTCTATAGTTACTTGATATTACTTGTTTATTATACACCTGTAAAAGGCTTATATTTAAACCTTTATTTCTATGAATTTTGACCGACTTTTTCAACTTTTTCTTTCAAGAGGCACTACATCACCATAATCTTTATGTCAATGTAAAATATGAACGTTGTAGCCCCACCCGTTTAGTCAAAATCGGCCCAAATATCACGAAAATATCGTATTAAAAATCCGGAGAAAATATCGTAAAAGTACGATTTCTATAAGAAATATTTTTTCAAATATCTCTAAAATCATAACATATATGATTTCAGTGATTTTAAACGTTCCTATAAAGTTTCATCAATATCGGAGTAGCTGTTTGCCCAATACCACGAAAATATCGCACAAAAAATCGCAAAAAATCGTAAAAGTACGATATTTATGAAAAATATTTCATCGATTGTACCCAAAAACAATACAGCTCTAAGTTCAAAGATTTCAAAGGTCCCCTACAATTTTCATCAAAATCGCATATGCCGTTTTCCCGGTAGAGAGCGAACAATCAGACAAAAAAACTAACAAAAACAAAACACCCGAGCTATTTTTCTTGGGGTAACGTAAGTAAAAAACTAACACAAAAACACAAAGTCAAATTGAAGTCTTTGCTTCGCTCATCCAAATCTTTGCCGACTATGTCCCTTCTTAGACAGGTTAGAGAGAAACCAATGATTGTTTTATTATTTACAGACAACCCTCTATTAAAAAAGACACTAAAATTAATTTTTTGGGATGGTCCGAAAATCGTAAAATTATCAAGGCTATAGACTTCTCAAAATTATCGGGTCAAAAATGGACTTTTGCAATTTGCAATCAAACGAAATGTTTGCCGTTAATTTCTTATAATGGAACATTAACGAACATAAAAATAACAACAGAACATAAATATGTACCATACTCTGATACTAAAATGAACTATCTGGTAAGCATGAGATTTTATTAAACGCCCTCTCTGCCTCTTATAAGACAGGTTAGACTGAAACCAATGTTTGTTTTATTATCTACAGACAACCCTCTATTAAATAAGACACAAAAATAAATTTTTTGGGATGGTCCGAAAATCGTAAAATTATGAAGGCTATAGACTTCTCAAAATTATCGGGTCAAAAATGGACTTTTGCAATTTGCAATCAAACGAAATGTTTGCTGTTAATTTCTTATAATGGAACATTAACGAACATAAAAATAACAACAGAACATAAATATGTCCCATACTCTGATACTAAAATGAACTATCTGGGAAGCATGAGATTTTATTAAAAGCTCTCTCTGCCTCTTATAAGACAGGTTAGACTGAAACCAATGTTTGTTTTATTATCTACAGACAACCCTCTATTAAATAAGACACAACAATTAATTTTTGATAATGGTCCAAAAGTCTTAAATTTTTTTAAGGCTATAGACTTCTCGAAATTGACGGTTCAAAAAGGGACTTTTGCAATTTGCAGTCAAATAATTTTTTTAAATGTTAACTTCTTATAATGGAACATTAACGAATATAAAAATAGCAGAACATAAATATATGTCCCATACTCTAACACTAAAATGAACTATCTGGTAAGATGAGATTGTATAAATTGCCGACTATATCCCTTCTTCGACAGGTTAGAGAGAAACCAATGATTGTTTTATTATCTACAGACAACCCTCTTTTAAATAAGACACAACATTTTATTTTGGGGATGGTCCAAAAGTCGTAAAATTTTGAAGGCTATAGACTTCTCAATATTTTCAGGTCATAAATGTACTTTTGCAATTTGCATTCAAATAAAAAGTTTGCTGTAAATTTCCTAAAATGGAACATAAACAAACATAAAAATAACAACAGAACATAAGTATGTACCATACTCCGATATCAAAATTAACTATTAGATATGCATGAGATTTTATTCAACACCCTCTCTGCCTCTTAAAACAGAGGTTAGAGAGAAACCAATGGTGTTCTTATTATCTACAGAGAACCCTTAATTAAATAAGACCCAAAGATAAGTTTTTCGGGATGGTCCGAAAAACGTAAAATTTTGAGGGCTATATAGACCTCAAAATTGTCGGGTTGAAAAGGGTCTTTTGCAATTTGCAGTCAAATGCATAGTTTGCTGTCAATTTCTTTAAATGGAACATTAACGAACATAAAAATAACAACAGAACATAAATATATCCCATACACTGATACTTAAATGAACTATCTCGTAAGCACCAGATTTTATTAAATGCCGTCTATACCCCTTATAAGACAGGTTAGAGAGAAACCAAGACAATCCTCTATTAAATAAGATACAAAAATTAATTTTTTGGGATGGTCCGAAAATCGTAAAATTATGAAGGCTATAGATTTCTCAAAATTATCGGTTCAAAAGTGGACTTTTGCAATTTGCAATCAAACGAAATGTTTGCCGTAAATTTCTTTTAATGGAACATTACTCTATAGATAGACGTGTTGATTGACAAAGACTGATCCCGGTTTTGTTTTTTAAATAATATAATAAAACCCTAACCAATGGCCCAGTTCCCATTTGATTTACCTACTGTAAATAACTCAATTTCTATCCGATTTCACAATGAATAGTTTATTTGTCGACGGAAGAACATCCTTATTAATATTCTACAAGAAAATATAAATATCGAGTCGGACCCATAATTGACAAATTTGCAAAGGGGTTAGCCTTTGTAAATTTTTTAATGAAAAAATAAAATGCACGTTGGGGCAATTCTATCACTGGCTATAAGTACTCTATAGATAGACGTGTTGATTGATGAAGACTGTTCCCGGTTTGTTCTTTAATTAAATAATAAAACCCCAACCAATAGTCCAGTTCCCATTCGATAAACCTTCTGTAAATGACTCAATTTCAATCCGATTTCACAATGAATAGGTTTTTTAGTAATGAAAGAATCCCCTTATTAATATTCTACAAGAAAATATAAATATCGAGCCGGACCATCATCGACAAAATTTGCAAAGGGGTTAGCCTTTGTAAATTTTTAAATGAAAAAATAAAATGCACGATGGGGCAATTCTATCACTGGCTATAAGTACTCTATAGATAGACGTGTTGATTGACAAAGACAGTTTCCGGTTTTGTTCTTTAATTAAATAACAAAACCCCAACCAAAAGTCCAGTTCCCATTCGATAAACCTACTGTAAATGACTCAATTTCTATCCGATTTCACAATGAATAGGTTATTTGTCAATGAGAGAACCCCCTTATTAATATTCTACAAGAAATTATAAATATCGAGTCGGACCCATAATCGACAAATTTGCAAAGGGGTTAGCCTTTGTAAATTTTTTAATGAAAAAATGAAATGCACGATGGGGCAATTCTATCACTTGGCTATATGTACTCTATAGATAGACGTGTTGATTGACAAAGACTGTTCTTGGTTTTGTTCTTTAATTAAATAACAAAACCCCAACCAATAGTCCAGTTTCCATTCGAATAACCTACTATAAATGACTCGATTTCTATCCGATTTCATAATGAATAGGTTATTTGTCAATTGGATAACCCCCTTTTTCATATTCCACAAGAAAATATAAATATCGAGTCGGACCCATAATCGACAAATTTGCAAAGGGGTTAGCCTTTGTGAATTGTTTAATGAAAAAATGAAATGCACGATGGGGCAATTCTATCACTGGCTATAAGTACTCTATAGATAGACGTGTTGATTGACAAAGACAGTTTCCGGTTTTGTTCTTTAATTAAATAACAAAACCCCAACCAATAGTCCCCGTTCCCATTCGATTTAAAACCCACTGTAAATGACTCAATTTCTATCCGATTTCACAATGAGTAGGTTTATATTTTGTCAATGAGAGAACCCCCTTATTAATATTCTACAAGAAATTATAAAAATCGAGTCGGACCCATAATCGACAAATTTGCAAAGGGGTTAGCCTTTTTAAAATTTTTAATTTAAAAAATGAAATGCACGATGGGGCAATTCTATCACTGGCTTAAAAGTACTCTATAGATAGACGTGTTGATTGACAAAGACAGTTTCCGGTTTTGTTCTTTAATTAAATAACAAAACCCCAACCAATAGTACAGTTCCCATTCGAATAACCTACTGTAAATGACTCGATTTCTATCCGATTTCACAATGAATAGGTTATTTGTCAATTGGATAACCCCCTTATTAATATTCTACAAGAAAATATAAATATCGAGTCGGGCCCATAATCGACAAATTTGCAAAGGGGTTAGCCTTTGTGAATTTTTTAATGAAAAAATGAAATGCTTGTTGGGGCAATTCTATCACTGGCTATAAGTACTTTATAGATAGACGTGTTGATTGACAAAGATAGTTCCCGGTTTTGTTCTTTAATTTAATAACAAAACCCCAACAATAGTTTAGTTCCCATTCGATAAACCTACTGTAAATGACTCAATTTATATCCAATTTCATAATGAATAGGTTATTTGTCAATGAGAGAACCCCCTTATTAATATTCTACAAGAAATTATAAATATCGAGTCGGACCTATAATCGACAAATTTGCAAAGGGGTAAGCCTTTGAAATTTTTTAATGAAAAAATGAAATGCACGATGGGGCAATTCTATCACTGGCTATAAGTACTCTATAGATAGACGTGTTGATTGGCAAATACAGTTTCCGGTTTTGTTCTTTAATTAAATAACAAAACCCCAACCAAAAGTCCAGTTCCCATTCGATTAACCTACTGTAAATGACTCAATTTCTATCCGATTTCACAATGAATAGGTTATTTGTCAATGAGAGAACCCCCTTAATAATATTCTACAAGAAATTATAAATATCGAGTCGGACCCATAATCGACAAATTTGCAAAGGGGTTAGCCTTTGTAAATTTTTAATGAAAAAATGAAAAAGCACGATGGGGCAAATTCTATCACTGGCTATAAGTACTCTATAGATAGAACGTGTTGATTTACAAAGACAGTTTCCGGTTTTGTTTTTTAATTAAATAACAAAACCCCAACCAAAGTCCAGTTCCCAATTCGATAAACCTACTGTAAATGACTCAATTTCTATCCGATTTCACAATGAATAGGTTATTTTTTCAATGAAGGAACCCTCACATTAACATTCTACAAGAAATTATTAAATATCGAGTCGGACACATAATCGACAAATTTGCAAAGGGGTTATTAGCCTTCGTAATTTTTTAATGAAAAAATGAAATGCACGATGGGGCAATTCTATCACTGGCTATAAGTACTCTATAGATAGACGTGTTGATTGACAAAGACAGTTTCCGGTTTTGTTCTTTAATTAAATAACAAAACCCCAAACCATAGTCCAGTTCCCATTCGAATAACCTACTGTAAATGACTCGATTTCTATCCGATTTCACAATGAATAGGTTATTTGTCAATTGGATAACCCCCTTATTAATATTCTACAAGAAAATATAAATATCGAGTCGGACCCATAATCGACAAATTTGCAAAGGGGTTAGCCTTTGTGAATTTTTTAATGAAAAAATGAAATGCACGATGGGGCAATTCTATCACTGGCTTTATGTACTCTAAAGATAGACGTGTTGATTGTCAAAGACTGTTCCCGGTTTTGTTCTTTAATTAAATAACAAGACCCCAACCAAAAGTCCAGTTCCCATTCGATAAACCTACTGTAAATGACTCAATTTCTATCCGATTTCACAATGAATCGGTTTTTTTGGTAATGGAAGAATCCCCTTATTAATATTCTACAAGAAATTATAAATATCGAGTCGGACCCATAATCGACAAATTTGCAAAGGGGTTAGCCTTTGTAAATTTTTTAATGAAAAAATGAAATGCACGATGGGGCAATTCTATCACTGGCTATAAGTACTCTATAGATAGACGTGTTGATTGACAAAGACAGTTTCCGGTTTTGTTCTTTAATTAAATAAACAAAACCCCAACCAAAAGTCCAGTTCCCATTCGATAAACTACTGTAAATGAAATCAATTTCTATCCGATTTCACAATGAATAGGTTATTTGTCAATGAGAGAACCCCCTTAATAATATTCTACAAGAAAATTATAAAAATTTGAGTCGGACCCATAATCGACAAATTTGCAAAGGGGTTAGCCTTTGTAAATTTTTTAATGAAAAAATGAAATGCACGATGGGGCAATTCTATCACTGGCTATATGTACTCTATAGATAGACGTGTTGATTGACAAAGACTGTTCTTGGTTTTGTTCTTTAATTAAATAACAAAACCCCAACCAATAGTCCAGTTCCCATTCGAATAACCTACTGTAAATGACTCGATTTCTATCCGATTTCATAATGAATAGGTTATTTTGTCAATTGGATAACCCCCTTTTTCATATTCCACAAGAAAATATAAATATCGAGTTCGGACCCATAATCGACAAATTTGCAAAGGGGTTAGCCTTTGTGAATTTTTAAAGAAAAAATGAAATGCACGATGGGGCAATTCTATCACTGGCTATAAGTACTCTATAGATAGACGTGTTGATTGACAAAGACAGTTTCCGGTTTTGTTCTTTAATTAAATAACAAAACCCCAAATAGAATCCAGTCCCATTCGATAAACCTTCTGTAAATGACTCCAATTTCTATCCGATTTTCACAATGAATAGGTTTTTTGGTAATGGAGGATCCCCTTATAATTTCTACAAGAAAATATAAATATCGAGCCGGACCCATCATCGACAAATTTGCAATGGGTTAGGGCCTTTGTAAATTTTTTTTTTTATGAAAAAATGAATGCACGATGGGGCAATCTATCACTGGCATAAGTACTCTATAGATAGACTTTGTTGATTGACAAAAAAAAGACAGTTTCCGGTTTTGTTCATTAATTTAAATAACAAAACCCCAACCAAAAGTCCAAGATACCATTCGATAAACCTACTGTAAATGACTCAATTTCTATCCGATTTCATTCACAATGAAATAGGTTATTTGTCCAATAGAGAAACCCCCTTATTAATATTCTACAAGAAATTATAAATATCGAGTCGGACCCATAATCGACAAATTTGCAAAGGGGTTAGCCTTTGTAAATTTTTAATGAAAAAATGAAATGCACGATGGGGCAATTCTATCACTGGCTATAAGTACTCTATAGATAGACGTGTTGATTGACAAAGACAGTTTCCCGTTTTGTTCTTTTAATAAAAATAACAAAACCCCAATCCATATAGTCCCAGTTCGCCATTCGAATAACCTACTGTAAATGACTCGATTTTCTATCCGATTTCACAATGAATAGGTTAGTTTGTCATTGGATTAACCCCTTATTAATATTCTACAAGAAAATTTTAAATATCGAGTCGGCCCTATAATCGACAAATTTAAAGAGGGTTAGCCTTTGTGAATTTTTTAATGAAAAATGAATGCACGATGGGTGCAATTCTATCACTGGCTAAAAGTACTTATAGATACGATGTTGATTGACAAGACAGTTCCACGGTTTTGTTCTTTATTTAATAACAAAACCCAACCAAAAGTCCGTTCCCATTCGATTAACCTACTGTAAATGACTGCAATTTATATCCATTTCACAATGAATAGGTTATTTGTCAATGAGAGAACGCCCTTAATAATATTCTACAAGAAATTATAAATATCGAGTCGACCCATAATCGACAAATTTGCAAGGGGTTAGCCCCTTTGTAAATTTTTTAATGAAAAAATGAATGCACGATGGGGCAATTCTATCACTGGCTATAAGTACTTATATCGATAGACGCGTTGATTGACAAAGACAGTTTCCGGTTTTGTTTTTAATTAAATACAAAACCCCAACCAATAGTACAGTTCCCCTTCGAATAACCTACTGTAATGACATCAATTACTATCCGATTTCACAATGAATAGGTTATTTGTCAATGAGAAACCCCGCTTATTAATATTTCTACAAGAAATTATAATATCGAGGTCGGACCATATAATCGACAAAGTTTCAAAGGAGTTAGCCTTTGTAAATGTTTTAATGAAAAATGAAATGCACGATGGGGCAATTCTATCACTGGCTTAAGTACTCTATAGATAGACGTTTGATTGACAAAGACAGTTCCGGTTTTGATCTTTAATTAAATAACAAAACCCCAACCAATAGTACAGTTCCCATTCGAATAACCTATCTGTAAATGATTTGAAATTTCTATCCGATTTAACAATGAATAGGTTATTTGTTATAGAAGACCCCCTTATTAATTTCTACAAGAAAATAATTTAGGACGGACCCTATCGACAAATTTGCAAAAGGGTTAGCCTTTGTAATTTTTTAATGAAAAATGAAATGCACGATGGGCATTCCATCACATGGCTTAATGTACTCCATGATAGACTGTTGATTGACAAAGACTGTTCACGTTTTGCTTTAATTAAATAACAAAACCCCAACCAGAGTCCAGATTCCATTCGATAAACCTTCTGTAAATGACTCAATTTCTTCCGATTTCACATGAATAGGTTTTTTGGTAATGAAGGACCCCTTATTGATATTCTACAGAAAATAAATATCAACCGACCCATCATCGACAAATTTGCAAAGGGTTAGCCTTTGTAATTTTTTTTATGAAACATTTTCCGAT